>BMAV01008046.1:452729-510782 GCA_019973955.1 Trichonephila inaurata madagascariensis | reverse complement strand
AAAAATTTGTGGTAAGCAGTTTGAAACAAACTAATTAACATTACATAAAAGTTTCAGATTATTGGAGGAATTTTTTATCATGCTATTTAAGAAATGAAAACTTTAAACTCATTTTTCTCCATGTTGAATTTTTGTACATTCACTGTTATTCAAAACCCTAAGGCTTTTTTGATAATTGAGGTAAGGGTTTGAAACTTTTTATACATGTTCTGAAATGTACGTTTTGTAAAACTGTGCATTGAATTAGCTCTAACGTGTTTAGTACTTTTTCTAAAAAATTTCAAAATCAAAATTAATGTTTTTTCGAGAATTTTTGTAAGTTTAACTATAAAAAAATTAATAAAAAATTAAAGAGCAGTAGTAGAAAAAAACCCATGCACAGTTTTATGTAGTATATTATAAGGTACTTGGAAAAAAAATTTTGAAAGAAAAGAAACATACTTAAAAAAGCCTTAGGGGTTTAAAAAATGTTTAAAAAAATTTAAAAAATTTAAATTTTACAAACATTTTGCAACAAATTAAAATTTTTTTGTATGGAATTATTATTAAATATTAACCTTTATAAAATACAATTAAAACCAAATATCAAATATTAAAAATAAAAAAATTTTTAAAGATGGTACCATATCGCCTTAAGAGGTTAAAGTCGTATCGTAATTTTAGCAACAAAGTATAGTATTATGGAATTCAATACATTGTTATTCTATGAGGGGGGCGCAACAAAAATTATGATTGAATATTGGGTAGCGAATATTGAAACTTTGAGAAGCACTGATCTAAAGAATCTACGAACAGGAATGAATAGGTCTGAATAAATCTTAATTTCTATAAATCTATAATTCGACAGAATAAGAATTTTAGCATTAAAAATTCCACAAAAACAAAGTTTCAGCATGCCTCACGATTCGATTAGAATAAGAACACATAGCACGAATAACTCTTAACAAAGAAATATGTTGCCAGATACTTTACATTAACAGAAACGCGTGACAAATGAAAAAGAATTAAAAGAGTAGGTGCAGCTGCAGTTCATGAGCTAACACCGTGTATGCTATTTTTTCAATGATATTGTATAAAAAATTTCACAGTATTTCATAGTTATGAAGGATTTTTTTTTAATGTATCTTTAAGGTGACTTGGAATGCGCTCAGAATCGTGATTTTGAAAAAGCGTGTAAATGAATATTTTTTATATATATTTAGTGTCAGCACAATTAGAATGTACACATAAAATTGTTTTAACCCCTTAAGTGCCCCGAGCGTGTCTACACGTCCTGTTGAGCTGATGTCTTTAGTGCCCCGGACGTGTATACTCGTCCTTCTAAAGGAAGACTTTTTGTACTCTGCTGCTCTCTTTTAAACTAGTCCTACGGCTTTGGAATACAATAAAAAGAACCTGACAGTGCTTCTAAAGAATTTACTTTTTCTGAAGAAGAGGTGGGGAAGGAATTTGAAAGGGTATATTTCAGGAACGGTAAAATTCATAGCTAGTCATTTTTTTTTCTTTGAGTGTGCTTCTTTCTATTTTTTATATGTTGTCAGATTCGCTTACGGTGTGTAATAGGAGCTTTTAAGTTTTTTGTACGAATGAGCTGAATGTGATACAGGTTTATGTGTTCAACCATGTTTTAGGAAGTGTATCACAGAACAGATAAAAAAAAAAGTTATAAATTATTTTTTATTATATTCTATCATATTAAAGATGAAATTTTTTAATTTTCATTATTATTTGATCCTTTTCTTTTCATCTTTTTTAAAGAGAAAGTTAACAAATTTTAAGGGGAAAACACGCCTTTTCTTTTCTTCTAGTAAACCACATAACACAGTGCTTCTCAAAGTTTCCATAGTCGCGACCCAATATTCAATCATAATTTTCATCGTGCCCCCCTCATACAGTAACACAATGTACGAATTCAATAATACGACGCTAAAACTACAATACGACCACAGTCTCTTAAGTTCCACCGGCGTTTATAAATGTCTCAATCAGTCAAAGCGTTAATTTCCCCGGACGTATATATACGTCTTTCCGAAGTACGATCTTTTCTCAGCACTGCTATCCATATAATAATTCCGAAGGCTTTGGAATGCAATAAAACGACCTTGACAATGTTTGTCAAAGATTTACTACTTCCGATTATTTGCTCTTCTTTATTCCTCACCCACCCACCCTAAGAAAACACACCACATACGCATTCCTACGTGGAAAAAAAATCTCGTAAATTTTAATCGGCAGTTAAGGGATTAATTATAAGCCGTACAAATTAAAAAGATTAGTGTCAATTTTTGCATATAATTGTATATATGACACAATCCCATGAAACAATAGAATGAACTGTCTTTAAAATGAAAAATACTTATGCTTTTCAAATACCATTTGTTATCCGAAGAAAGTACTTAATTGGAATTTAAAACGACTTTTAAAATTTTTTTTTCGAAATGAGCGAAATGATACTTAATAGAGGGGACCGTAGAAATAGGGTTCGAGTGAAATTTCAGTCGGGGCGATAGATGAAAAGGACGATTAAATATTGTAAAGGTTAAAAGATCAACCTCAAGGTGTCGACAAGAGAGACAATTAGTTTTCCTCCGATATGTATATCACCCGTGGAACTTCCACATCGTCTTATTTTACCAAATAACACATTTTGAAAGCGCCATGGGACACAGGAGCAGATAAATCATTTATATCGGAAGAAGTATATAGAAAATATTTTTCTATAAGCAAATTAAAAAAATCGCGAGCCCAGGTATCAGAAAGCACAGGGTGCGAATGCCAAAACAGGGATTGTAGAATTGAATATTCGCATCAGACAATTCGAAAGAAATTGGTCATTTCATGTGTTGACGGATCTAGAATACCCATGTATTCTCGGTATTGATTTTATAAGTGGGTCAAAGATAGTATTAGATTTTGATCAAAAATCGTTGAAAATTCAAAATTCGCTGGTTGAAGATAATAAGGTAGATAAAGGGAATTTACACGTTAATGGTCAGAAATGAAGTTAAATATGGTGGCAAATGTCTTACCGAAAAGCATGTGAAAAGTATAATTGAGATAAAATTAATTGTGCCATAATCAGGATTTAGTACTTTACTTCGCGGAACAATTAATAACAGTAGAACAGAAAAATGACCCAGAATTAGGTCATATCTATATAGATATTTAGAAAACCCGGAAGATAATCCTTCGGTTAATGCAACGATATGTGAGAATTGGTCCCACGATTTCCGTTTAATTGAAGGATTATTATTTTATGCGAAACACGCAACGTCATTAGGTGAAATGCGTATACATTCCAAAAAATCTTAAGGAATGAAATAATGAGAGAATTTCATGACAAGCCAATTGCTGGACACTTAGGCAAGAGATTTAAAACGTATCATAAAAATTCGGGACGTTTGTTATTTCCCGTACATGAGAAATTCATTGATCAATATGTCTCTACATTATATGTGCCAAGTTAACTATAAAAACGCGTTACCAGCTGGTCGATTAAATCCAATTATATCAAATTATCCAAATGAGATAGTGACGTTAGATTTGTTATCCTTATATCGAGAATAAGACGTAACCGCTATATTTTAGTAATAACCGATCATTTTCAGCAAATGGGCTGAAATTATACCTCTTAAAATGCCTCATCTCGTATAATAGCGGATATTTTTGACAACTTTATATCAAGTGTTATGGGAGTCTTAACAATAAAATTAATAAGTGATAATGGTCCCCACTTATATCCGAAATTTTTGAGCACTTAAGTGAAAGATTAGGCATAAGGCATGTGAAGACTGGTTAAAGATATCGACCACAAGCAAATCGGACGGAAAGAGTTAATCGAGATATAGTGCAAATGATTGCAAATTATGTTATCGATCAACACGATACTTGGGATCAATTTACGTGAGTTTGCTTACGCTATTCGTACGGCGGTGAATGAAACAACGGGAAAATCACCCGCTGAATTATTTTCTTGTCGAAAATTGATTACACCATTTCAAAACTATTATGATCTCTTTGAAAGTTCAAAATTCAAAATACAAAATAATAGCAAAAGAGCTTTAAGGAAGCTAGACTAAGTATACCAAAAATTAAACAGGAAAGGTGGGAAAAATATTATAATAGACGTAGAAAGACATAAAAAATAAAAGGTAAATGATTAAGTCTTATTAGAAACACACCCGTAAGTTCAGCAGCCAACAAAGTATGTGCTAAATTTAAAACAAAAATTTGAAGGACCTTATAGAGTATTAGATAAAAATTACAATAATATTGTAATATGGAAATCAGGAAAAGATTAACGGTTAACGTAGATCAAATAAGAATATATCGTCATAGGAAATGTGTGACGAGGTCGAATTAGGAACAGGTAGCCCAAATAGTATGTAAGATCAAGTCAGGAAACTCGTACTGAAAAATACATCAAGGATTAAAGGAGTCACAATATAGGAAAGAAAATTGCGGTGAAACGTGTTAGAGGCAAAAAGGGATTGGTAGCCAATCAAATCAATATAAAAATACAGAGAGGACCCATAAACGCAGATCACTGGTCAGGATCAAGCTTCCTAGTTCATTTGGGAGTGAAAGTAAAAGCAAAAAGGACAAGGTATAATAGGGTATAAAAGATCAGGGAGTATCAGGAGAGGGACTACAAAGAAAGTGGCAGAGAAAGGGACACAATAATAAAAGAACTTTTTCATCCGCTAGTACTATTTCTAAAAGTAGAAAGAAGAACAGAAGAGAATCAACTGAAGTTCCAGAGGAAACCAAGTATAATCTGAGGCCACGCCGGGAGAACAGAACAGGAATACCGACCAGCCAAGGGAGACAACAGGGAAATCAAGAAAAGGGACGACAAGGAGATTACAAAGCCCTACAACAAGCAAAATGAAGAAATTCCAGTGCAACTGAGTGAAAGAAGAAAAGTGGTAGCACCTCATCGTTGGACGTACGGTGGGGAGAACACATATAAAATCAGGTTGTATTGTTTCATTTTTTTATGATCTTCCAACAAGTGGTCGGGAAGAATTATTGCAAAGAAAAGGTCTTCGGGTGGTGCTTAAAGTTATGTTGCTAAAAGTCAAACACTACAATGAGTGTTTATTTATTTTTGGAACTTTTGACTTGTTAAAATTTTTTTTCTGGAGAAAACATTTGTAATTGCACATTTGTTTGCTTCGATGTATGACTTCGTGAGATGCGAAAATTCCTTTGGTTATTTGTTATAATAGTTTATTGAAAAATGTTTGTAATTGTATAATATGTGTATATATATATATGTTGTTGTATTATTATTGCATTATGAGGCATCTGGTTCAGGGAAACGCGGCGTAGTCAGGTTCAACAATATTAATAAACGAGCGTGCGGTCTATTGGGAGTTTTTGAACCAGATGGGATGGAGATGAAAAATTTATTGTGATATACAAATAATATAGTAATGAATAAAATTGTGAAATTGATTATTATAAAATATAGGGTTATACCCAGAAGCTTGGCTTCAGGGAGACAGACCCTGAAAAATTATAACTTGGTCAAGAAAGTGAGCGGCATCCAGCTCCATAGGCAGTAAATGATAAAGATGCAAAGTTTGGGTCTGTGCACCTTGCAGTAAATTCTTTTTTAGAAAATTTAAGTGTATAGTTATTTTAAGTGATTGTATGTTAAAAGTGAGAGGGTAAGGAATTAAACAGTAATTATTACACGTTGGCCTAGTTATTGGAGTAAAATTTATTGTCACGAGTTTAAATTTAAATTGAATATTAAATTTAATTCTAAGATGAGTAATGAAAAATTAAAGTCAAGATAAATATTGGAAATTATAAAAGTTAAAATGAGGATTTAAGATTAAAATTTAAATGTAAAAAATCAGAAAGCGAAGAAATTCAGAAATAGAGATTTAGACACGTAATTTTATTAAGGGCATTGAGAACCCTTAGAACACGTTTTCTTCCTTGAGGGGGTTGTGACGTCTCCGCGTCCTTCTTGCTAACATATCCCTATGTTCTTTTGATTTGGCCACGATTAATGGCAAAACCTTCCAACCCAATACCAAGAAGATAAACGAAGATAATATGTAAAATGAGATATACTTTAAAAGGATAGAAGCTTTGATGATAAGCGCGGCAAGTTTAGAGATAGCTTAGTGGAATCTTTCAGGATCAAGAGTTAGAAGGTCTCGATAGCTTTGGAAGGAATAGAAGTTCATTATAAAAGAAGTTGGAATCGTAGTATATAAAGTGACATTATAGATATTTCTGAATGTTGAAGAAGGAGATTCTGCGTAATATTTTGGTATAGGCTAGATGAATCGGTTTATTTATTATAATTAAGATAAATGTTCTAGTTGCGTGATCTGACTTGAATACTAGGTTTAATTAAAAGTTAAATTCCCTACCAAATAAAGCGTCACTGAATTGGCACATAAGTTATATTCCTAATAAAAGCTGTATTAAGAACCAATATGTTCCCATCATTTTGATAATCCCACACCTCTAGCTATTGCGATCCGAACGACATATAGTCATCACAGAATGGCTATGTCGCAGTATAACTTCATAAAAAAAAGAAAAAGAGAAAAACGAAAACTAATGAGCTTGCTTTTTGTTACCTACAAGATGACTTTTCAAAAATGTGCAGAAGGTATCACATTTTTATATAAAATTAAAGTTAAATAATGCTTGTGTTCCGTATTTACCTCAAACTATAAGTTTATTTTTTATTTTAGTAATTTTAAAATTAAGGAATATTTGAAAAGTTTAAAATCATTGTTACTTTATCTGTTTATCATGCTCAAAACAAAATATGTTGATATCATCCACAAAATATGGGGTTTTCCGAGTACAGATCTACAAATACAATATACATCTAAAACATCATATCATGAATCTGCAATCGAAATTTTGTTAATATTACGGGAAAGTGGGGAAATTAGAAACTGATAAAATCAATTTCAAAAATTAAATAAATTATATTTTATCTTGCATTAAAAATTATTCTTTTTTTTACATTTAAAATGTTCCACAACTTTTTTTTTTCTTTCATAAAGTGTTCATGCATGATTTTCCACTTATTCTCAGAGTTTCGTTTAAGATTCGGATATCTAATTTCGGTTCATTTTATTTGCAAATTGTCTGCTAAATGAAGTAATGACAGAAAAATACTCTATTTTAGAACTCAGACTTTCCATAATATTTAAGCGATTAGCAATTTCATCATTAAATATCACTGTTGTTTTATTCTTCATGAATATCAATCGTTAGTTTGGAAGATCCTGATATTTTTGGTCAGTATTTCCAAACTGTAAAGTGAAAAAATTCTTTTGAGTTTCGAGTCTTTCCCACAAATAGTTTTTCAATATTTGTGTGAAGATAACTCTGGTACTAAATATTAAACTGCATTCATCAAAATGATAGGCCAAATAATGTTACGTTTGTTGGAAAATATATTTTTTTTCAATTCCTACACACTATTAACTCACACTTTTTATATATTTATTTATATATTTTAGGGGAATTTTCAGTCATTGATAAAATTCTTTTTAAAGCGCTCAGTTGAGCTGAAATTTTATATACATGATTATTTTGGATGACGATACAATAATTTAATTATCATTAATAAAAATTAATTGATTAAAACTAATTATTTAAAAACATACAAATACACACAACCACGTTGGCATCCTTTTGGAGACTTAGTGACCCTTTTGGTGACTTGTGTCAAAACTTGAAAAGGTTTCTTTGTCACGTGTTAAAGCATTCAATTGAACTGAAGTTTAAAATACACGATTGTTTAGGATGGCAATACGATATTTTAATAATTAATAAAAATTAATTATCACTTAATGTTGTGATTCTGTCATTTGTACATACATATTTATATTAATTGTAACTATTTAATAAAAAGTAGCTAAAATAAAATTTTTCTTTGTTGATCTAAGTAGGAGAGAGAGAGAATTGACTTAAAATTTTTTTTGAAGATATACTTCTTTTGGGGCGTTAGAGAAATAGGATGAGGGTAAATGTTTACAATGCGCGCGCACATCGTCACGGATGCGAAAAGTCCTTGTTCGAAATATACAGAACGGGACACGTAAATCACCTCTGCCTTCGATATCTCAGAAAAATATTTTTCTCTTCCCTCAAGTAGGGGACACCTGGTTTGAACCGGAGAGTTTCGATCTGCAGCGTAATGCTCTACCTCCTTGAGCTATACACCCGCGACAGCGAACTTTGCTTTTATTCGTGAAACGTATACGAAAAAATGTTTTGTCTAGAAATATACAGAACGGGCAAACATTCTGCCTTCGAAGTACTCATAAAAATATTTCACTTCCCACAAGAAGGCAGACGCCCGGGTTTGAACCGGAGACCTCTCGATCTGCAGCCGAATGCTCTACCACTGTGCTACCCCTTCACGTCAGGGAACATTTGCTTTGCGTTCCGTAGGAATGGTTACGAAAATGCTTTGTCTAGAAATATGCAGAACGGAACAGATCATTCCCGCCTTCGACCCCCTTCCCATATTATTGGTCCTATTGTCCCTGTGCGGGGGTGTTTAAATTTATTTAAATCGTGATTATCTCAGGTTTGGCTGATCCGATTGACTGAAGGTTAGTATCGTTCAACTCTGCTAGTGACCGCCTTTCGTTTTCTTGGCCCAGCTTGCCCTGCAAAGGAGTTTTAGAAAGATTTTAATCTTGTTACCCCAAAGAAATATAACTTCTTACTTGAGTATATAAGTACACACGCATTTTTTTTATATTACTTGTACTTACTTATATTTTGTTTTTAAGTAAATACATAATGAAATGACACGAGTTGGACCGAAGTAAAGCATCGCTTCATATTTTATTGAAAGATAATATAGTTATATAGACCTATATATATCTTATAAAAAATTTAATAGTTTACTCCTAATCCGGAAAGAGTCTGGAAAGTTAAGTGCCTAATCTGGTGTCGTCCAAGTTTTAGTAACAATCTATTTTAGAGTGACTCAGTTAGCTCAATTCAAATGATTGAGGTTTCATGGAGTCATTGAAAATTATATGCATATGGTACACTTAGTTAAGATTGCATGAGTAATTAAATTTAAGGACACATGTGGTAATGTATGCTTTTGTAATGTTTTTAGCTGTAAAAAAAAGTCACATGAATGATTTGAATTAAAATGTCCTTAAAATTCACATTAAATTTATTATATAAAATTATAATCTTAATGTTGAACACATACAGTATATTTCTCGACATTCTTTCTTCTTGTTTTCCTTGCAGTTTATCTTTCTTTTTTCTTTTTTGATGAGTTAGATATATAAAATAAATAGATATTAATTTACAAAAAAGTGTGAATAATTACTTTATTTATGAATTTTTAAAATTTGCTTTACGAGGTTTATAAAGTATATTGAAAGATGAAACTCTGTCTTAACGAATTTTCCGTATAACTTTTTTGGGATGTAGCTATTTCCTTTAAATAGACATCGAGCTGCAAGTATATATATATATATATATATATATATATATAATTTGGAAACAAAATAAAATGAGTAGTCCTCGGTACTGGAAAAAATAGGATTGAAGAAGAAATTTTAATTTAAGAAGACTTACAAAAAACACCAAATGTTCAAATTAAGAATTTCTAGCAACAGATTGGCTGATTACAAAAGTGAAAATTGTCAAAAAGTAAGAAGAAAGATTCTCATTACCTCTTTTTAAAAGTTCTTTTTGCATTTAAAGGAATATTTTGAGAAATTTCAAGAAAGTTCTTGGGAATTCATAAATGATTACTAAGCCTATTCCCATACGGAACTTCGCCTCACAAACGTTTACTTTACAAGCAGTCTGACTTCATGCAGTTTTATCATTAAATACGTAAAAATAAGCTTTTGAATCTTGTTTTTCATCTTCATATATCTGAATTTAATCTCCGCCCCATCTACATTTCCTTCATATTCTTTTTTTCGTGAAACTGCAAATTTTTCTTTTAATAATTTCTTGAGTTTACAGAATTAGTTTAATTCTAATTAGAAATATACGCTGGTATACCCGTTTTTGGGTGAGGAATTGAAAATAATAACTACGCAATTGTTTTTACAAGACGAATTTTTTAATTACTTCCATCTTAAGTATGTAACCTTCAAATTAAGCAATAATTTGTGAATTGAACGACAAATTAATTTTGCAGTAATAATTCTAATGTATTAAATTATTGAAGTGTTTGTCTTATAAATTATTTTGAAGCAATCGAAAATGTATCCAAACTTGTCAAAGAACTGCTGAAGTAGTGAAGAAATAAATTTTTAGGTAGTTAATTGTGACCTCATCAAGCGATCAATTTTAGAAAGATAAAACCTTGAACAGAGTGCAAAAGCAAATGCGTTTCTAATATTTAATTCATTTAAATTATTACACAGAAGCACTATAAATACTATTTAGTTATTTTGGTTTTCCACATCTCTATACGTCATTATTTATGACTATATTGGGTATTATTATTTCATATTATATTAAATGCTATTAATATAACATGAATATATTAAATGTTGTTATAATAATATGACATATATATATATATCATATTATTATATACATAATATATGATATTTGCTGGTATCTTAAATAATGTTTTATTTTAAAATGTTATCTCAAACTCTATGTGTGTTCTACATTAACATAACAAGAATATCGTTTTCTTAAACAGCTCTCACACGGCTTATGTTAATTGAAAACTCAAATATAATATAAAAAATTATTATTATTATTATTAGAACTATCATTATTATTATTATTATTATATACAAAAGTAAGTGAGTGGTGGGATGATTTACTTATTTCTTATTTAAAGTGTTAAGGTTGAGGTTATAACAGTTATTGTAGAGATGAGGAATCGTTTAGTATAAGGAAACATCTTCATAAGTTGCATTCAATATTTAATGATGATAACACCCACATACAAAGAAACTGATTATATTTAGCGTAGCTACATTACAAAATCAAGCAGCGACAAACTAATTTTCCAAGAAAACGAGAGCTTTTACTTCAAGCAGAAACCGGAAGCTCCAAAATTCACATGACCTTGTGACTTGACGAAACACATCGTACGAGGATGTCTTTGGTAATCTTACTTTAAATACGCTGAAGATTTAATTTTGAAAAGAGAAAGTTATGATTATATCCCGTTAGGCGGGTAAAGTACAGTTAATTATTTACGCGAGAGTTCTGAATGGTCAAGCACTATACAAATTAAAAAGTTACTTAAGATAAAAATAAAAGCGAATTATTACATCTCATATATGCACAATATATATATAAAGTTCACCATTTAAAATTTCTCTTGAGAAATTTTATTTAATTTATGATGGTCTTGAGCTCTTCGGGCTTCGCGTGATAAGTTATTTTTTTTACCCTCCCAACGAGAAATATAACTGTTAACCACAACTTTATCTCCTAAAAGGCTGCCAATATTTGTTTTTTCCAACAACAACAACAACAAAAAAGGTGATGCAATATTTCAGCATCATATACCTGACCAATTACGATATTCAAAAGTATGTATTGAGGAAACCATGATATCACCGGAGAGAAAAACAAGGTAATTTTGTGTAAAATCCTAGATGTTCTCAAAAGTGGTTGGTGTGTGTATGTATTTACTTTTGCTGTGTTTCGTGGCTTCGTTTTCTTTGTGTAAAATGTTGCTGTTGTTGTTACTAATGCCTGCTGATCGGTATGTGCCAGATCGAGGCCCACGACATTCAACGCGACAAACGGCTTGATTGTACGCTTGTCATTAGTCGTAGCCTTGAGCACCATGCAGGTTACTTAACGTTTCGGCTAGTTTCCACTTCAATTTTAAGGGAGAGCACCCTGGGGGGGGGCACAGGCCTCCAACCATTCTTCTCCTTCCACCAACCTCACGAGAGGACTTGCGGCTTGACGGCTATTTAGAGTACACCCATGCAGCGAAAACACTTAACATTTACAAACTTACACACATTCCATGCCTTCCCGGGATTCGGAATCTAGGTCCTAAGGCACAACAGTCAGCGACGTTAAGCACTATGTCGGATGAGCGACATTTATATAAAATAAAATGTGCAACTAAAAACACCAAAAGCTCATCCTTTCCAAGATCAAACAAATTAAAAGATTCTACAATAAAAAGTTTTAGGTCAAGTGATACTCAAATATATACAATACAGTCAGCCCCCCTGAATTATGAACTCCTATTCAACGAATTTCGCGATTTAAGGGATCACATTTTTTCCTGCCTCGACAAAACGTAGCGTAAAATCCTAATCTAACGAATAATAAGCCCCGAATTAATGAATTATCTAGAAGCTGTAATTTTTTTTATTAGTTTGTACTAGAAAAATTGATTTTTTTCAAATGATGCAATTTTTTTTGTCCTGAAGTGAAAAAGACTTTTCTTATCGGCAGTAAATTGCACTAGGAAAGAATGAAGACCATTATTACAGAAAACAGGTGAAAAAATGAGTCATGAGTTTAACCTTATTGTGTGAATCTTGTTAGTGGTAGACAGGAAATTCCTTTCTATTTTATCCCATTCCACAACGCAGGCGATATTTTAAGATTTTAACAATAATGTAGCATTTGATACTGATCTGTGCAACTGAAGTTGAAGAAATCGTTGATTTGTCGACGCTAACAGTTGAATAGCGATTCTGATGCAGAAATTGATAGTGAAAACTAATAAAATCTGTTACATTTTCTAATGCTTCCATTGTATGGAAACTGTGAAATAACTCATGCAGCAAATTGTAAATGACGCCATATTTTTCTCTGCATAAAGTTAAAAAAGAACTCTCTTTCTGCTAGGAATAAAAAAAAGAGTTTTCAAACATCTATTGTCAGTATTTTAAAATCTCCATTTTACTGGTGATAATTCAATGATAGTATTTTTTAGCTGTTAAGTAAAAAGTGTAGTTTCTTTGTATATTTTTCTACAGTTGCCTTCATAAAATTAATAAAAGTAATTGCAAAAAAACTGTATTTTGCTTAGACCCCGATATAACGAATAACCTCAAATTAACGAACAAAAATCTTCGGTCCCTAGAATTTTGTTAAATCGGGCTGCGAATGTATATATTATTTTGTAAATGAATGTATTGTTTTTGACATTGCTTATTCATATTTCATAATAACTCATTTAAGTTTTCTTCGCTGGCAACATTCAACTGCCAATAAAATTTTGAAGATTATTTCTATATATAGTTCCTAATTATAGAGCTATGGTAAGCATCCTCACAACAAAACTATTAAAATAATCCTGATTAAATAAAACTATTCTCACTGAAATCTTAAAAGTAAACAATTAAGCTTATTAATGCGATTCATTTCAAATTAAATAACCCAAAGTTGGGATAAAATGAGCTGAATCCAAATCAAATATTTGTTTTCCAATTCTCCATTACCCAAGATTGAATCAAAATTATTCTTTCTTCTAAACAACACAAGAACACCATTAATGGATCCACTTCATATAAAACAAATGGTATTTATAATACTTACTAAGCCTAATGCTCGCATCTATTATTCAATCATTTTTATGAGTGCATGAAAAGTGCATCAGTTCCATTAAGCGCCATTTTATGTTGCTGCAGTCTTTCCGGAAGACGTCTATATCTAAAATGCACTAAATATAATAGCGCAATATTGTTATGTCTTAATCTCATCAAATTGAAAGTTTATTTCCCTACACCATAATTTGAGTCAGTTTTTCTTTGTTGCTGTGTGTTATTCCTTGCATTGCAATCAAAAATCGATTATTTCTAATGTACTTAAAGTTGCTTATCACGAACACTTAAAGAATAAATGTATAGATTATGTCTGGAGTGTTTATATTCGCTTTTATGTTCCGTTTTTTTATCGAGATAAATGCTTTCCTGTTATGTTTAATAAACCAATAATTTGACTAGTTTCGCCTTTTTTTTCATGATAATTTCAACATGAAGCTTACTTGATGCTCACAGTTTATGTTTGCAGCACATTAAAAGAAAAAAAAAAAACTCTCTTGTTTTGTGTGTTTTGATTTCCATGGTTAAAAGTTATTCATATTTGTTTTCA
Organism: Trichonephila inaurata madagascariensis; assembly: GCA_019973955.1. Taxonomy (NCBI): domain Eukaryota; kingdom Metazoa; phylum Arthropoda; class Arachnida; order Araneae; family Nephilidae; genus Trichonephila; species Trichonephila inaurata. Next base: position 496,703 of record BMAV01008046.1, on the reverse strand, counting down.
TTAACCGTTTTTTTTTGTAGAATAATCAAGAATTAAAAAAAAAACCTATTAAGTGTAAATTAAGTCATATATTATGCAAAAGGTTTCTTATGAGATGTCATAATAAGACGAATGTTAAAGAGAATGTGTAGGGGAGTTTAATGATTTGTTGTCAAATTTCAGCGAGATGGAACACTTCACGCAAGAGCTGTTATTGTCGTCTTCTTTGATGTCTTCTGCAGCGAACAGCTAAATCCTCAACCATGCGAGAGGCGTTGTTTTTGGTGTGCTAGGGAGATCGAGATATTTGGGTAATGTAATAATCTTTGTTAGTATAGCGCTTCGGCCTCACCCTCTTGTAGCTTTCTTTACACATCTCGAGTTCAATAATCTATTGGGACCTGGTTACCTCTTTCTGTCGCTTCACTATTACTGAAGTATTCCCTATATGTTTAATTAGCGAACTTTTAAAATTTATTTGTTATATCTGGTTCCTGTTAAATATCGGAACCAATTGACTTACCTGTCAGATTCATCATATCTGACCTCATTACAGCATGGGGGTTAGCACCAAAATATCGGCGTCCCTGTTTGTCCCATGGGGTCTCTTCTCAAAAGCGAATTGAAAGCTGGATCTGATTTGAGTCCGCAATATATGCAGTGATTTTTGCCGAGCCCCCTCCGGTGCCCCCTCAATAGAAGCTTCATATTACTGATGGCAGTATTTTAGATGGCAGCTGAATTCGATTGCTTGTTTTATCTCAATAGTTCACGTTTTTTACTTAAAGCTCTGATAGCCTGGAGGACCCTTGACCTGAGCTGTTTAGGAAGTACAAAGAAGACCCTCCCAGGTAGCCTCCCCCTGGCGTACATCAAAATAACGTCTCTTCAATGTCATTTCCATGATGAAAGTTGGCTTTTTTCAAACCCCTGAACGTTTTATGGTAAATGAGCTTAGTCGAGGATTTGCATTAGCAAAATGCTGTCCAGGAGGGGGAGATACCTGGGAAGTCGAGTCCTGTACTTCCGAACCACATAGGTCAAAAATCCTCGAGCTATCGGGGAATTTAAAAACTTTTAAATTGTCTAAAACGTGAAATGGGGAAGTTGAATGGGGCTATTGTGATAAAAATTACATATTTGAAGAGCTCTGAGAAAACAATCGAATCCAGCAGGTGCGGTGGACCAAGGTAGCATAGGATTCGAGTTATTAATGGGAAAGTCCTATATAGGCTTTTGGAGTCGGAAGGGGCGAATTCACGTAATCTCGCGTATAATGAATATTTTCTGACCTTCTAAAATCAAGACCGAATCTCTAATTTAGATTTTTCAGATCGAATAGGATTAACGGAGCATGATATTTTAGTGCTTAAGCCCTCCCGTGCTTACAAGCACAATGTAGAGCCGCTATATGACTGTATGAGTCTCTCGACGAGTAGAATAAATAATTGGGTTCTAAATCTCAAGTCCGAGACTCAAACAAGAGCCAAGATATTGTGGATTTAAATAAATTTTAAAATTTAAAACGATTAAAAACTATGGCAAGGAATACCTATGAGCGCAACATAATAACTGGAAGAGCAATTAGAGAGGGATCGAATGAGCCAGGTCCAAATGAACTGGGAGGCTCGAGTGTCGAGATGTTGGCCAAAAAGCTGTAGAGGGGGTGGGAATGCACAGGGGGGATGCGTCCCAGCAGATCCTAACCATAACAAAAGTTATAGCAATCCCCCAAATATCAATCCCCCTAGCACCAAAAAAGTGGCATATTTTTTTCATTTCATCGTTTCACTAAAACATTTCGGGGATTTAACTAATTCACTTACTTACAACAGAGAGAAGTCATCAAAGAGACGTTATTGTAACATCTTTCGTGAACTGGATTATCTCCTGTAGGATTTTGACGAAAGCCCTAATTTCACGTTTCCCCTGTGACATATATCCTGCTACGAATCATATGATGATTCAAAAGTATTAAATTATATTTCAGTTCTCTTTCCATTCAGTTCCTTAAAAAAGGCCTTTAACAAAGCACTATCAACACATTCCTTTAAGGTTAGCAGAGACGCCCCTTTATTGTTTTGCTTGCAAAAATATTTTCTCCTATTAGGCAAAAGGGAAAGTTTGAAAAGATTTCATGTTGAACCTGATTGAAGTTAAGTGATTTTCAGTAATCTTGCATCTCAGATTGCGTGTTAAGACGAATGCTTCCCATAGTTCAAATATACAGTTGTATATTTCCATAAAGTGTTAAAGATAGAATAAAGAGATACTTTAAGGATCATGTCTGCTTCTTCCGCGAACCTCTTATAATCTGCAGCTCCTCCCATTGGTGTGGTGTGGTTTATATCGTCTTTGAAATTATCTCTAGTTATACGAGCTATACCTTTATTTGTGCATTTACAGCTTTAGTGACGAATGCCTGGACTGTTAAGCATATGAGGAATTACCTGCAAATAAGCTGCATGTCTGAAAAATCATTCAGCTGCAGATGCTGGGAAAAGCTGCACAATGAAACAGTGCTAAAATTTGTAAAAGTGAAAATAAAAACAAATAGTTTTGACCAACGTTACTTTGTGCTTAAAAAACCATTCATATTCTTAACCCCTTCCAGGTTCCTCTTTTCGTGGTTCAAAAATGGTTCAATAAATGGATAATGGTTCAAAAAATGTTTAATTTTCTTATGCTTATTTCCAAACATATGTATTTTTAAACATGTAATAGAAACTATTCGCATACAAAAATTTATTTCCTAAAACTACTGTAAGAAATATATTTAAATAAAATGAGTAATTTACCTGTACTTGGCTTTCTATATGGCAGATATCATTAAACTTTGGAGTCAATTCACACTAACTATAAATATAAAAAAATCTTTAGAATATCTAGCTTTATCTTGAATAATTACAAGTTTTATTTGGTATCTTTGGCATTCACATAAGTGCGATTATGAAATTATTAATCGAAATCTGATCATGTATGATAAATTCGATAAACGGTATAATCCACATAACCCAACATCACAACTGTAGAACAGTAGAATATCTGTTTCTCTTCTTACCCTTCTTCCCTTTACTGTCTTTCTTTGAACAGCAAATAATAAACCATCGTGTTGAACTAATTTTCTTTTGTTGGGGAATGTAAGTGAAGGAGGAAGGTTCGTTCTGCACCTTCCGTTCCGAAAGCGAGTACTTAACCAATCACGCCAAAACGATCGTCTTCGCTGAAGTTTTAAATTTTTAAAAAAGAAAAAAGTTATGATTATATCCCGTTAGGCGGGTAAAGTACAGTTAATTATTTGCGAGAGTTCTGAATGGTCAAGACCATTACAAATTAAAAAGTTACTTAAGATAAAATAAAAGCGAATTATTACATTCATATATAACAATATATATATAAAGTTCACCATTTAAAATTTCTTGAAATTTTATTTAATTTGATGAGGTCTACTCTTCGGCTTCGCGTGATAGTTATTTTTTTTTACCCTCCTAACGAGAAATATAACTGTTAACCACAACTTTATCTCCTAAAAGGCTGCCACATTTGCTTTTTTCCAACAACAACAACAACAAAAAAAGGTGATGCAATATTTCAGCATCATATACTCCGACCAATTACGATATTCAAAGTATGTGGTTGAGGAAACCATAAAAGCTGATATCACCGGAGAGAAAACAAGGTAATTTTGTGTAAAATCCTAGATGTTCTCGTGCGGTTTGTGTGTATGTATTTGTTTTGCTGTGTTTCGTGGCTTCGTTTTCTTTGTGTAAAATGTTGCTGTTGTTGTTTCTAATGCCTGCTGATCGGTATAGTGCAGATCGAGGCCACGACATTCAACGCGACAAACGGTCTTGATTGTACGCTTGTCATTAGTCGTAGCCTTGAGCACCATGCAGGTTACTTAACGTTTCGGCTAGTTTCCACTTCAATTTTAAGGGAGAGCACCCTGGGGGGGGGGCACAGGCCTCCAACCATTCTTCTCCTTCCACCAACCTCACGAGAGGACTTGCGGCTTGACGGCTATTTAGAGTACACCCATGCAGCGAAAACACTTAACATTTACAAACTTTACACATTATCCATGCCTTCCCCGGGATTCGAATCTAGGTCCTAAGGCACAACAGTCAGCGACGCTAAGCACTATACCGGATGAGCGACATTTATATAAAATAAAATGTGCAACTAAAACACCAAAAAAAGCTCATCCTTTCCAAGACTGCAACAAATTAAAAGATTCTACAATAAAAAAAAAGTTTTAGGTCAAGTGATACTCAACATATACAATACAGTCAGCCCCTGAATTAGTGAACTCCTATTCAACGAATTTCGCGATTTAAGGATTCATGGATTTTTTTTCCTGTTCTCGATTAAAACGAAGGCAAAAATCCTAATCTAACGAATAATAAGCCCCGAATTAATGAATTATCTTAGAAGCTGTAATTTTTTTTTATTAGTTTGTACTAGAAAAAAATTGATTTTTTTCAAATGATGCAATTTTTTTTGTCCTGAAGTGAAAAAGACTTTTCTTATCGGCAGTAAATTGCACTAGGAAAGAATGAAGACCATTATTACAGAAAACAGGTGAAAATGAGTCATGAGTTTAACCTATTGTGTGAATCTTGTTAGTGAGTAGGACAGGAAATTCCTTTCTCATTTCATCCCATTCCACAACGCAGGCGATATTTTAAGATTTTAACAATAATGTAGCATTTGATACTGGACTGCCTATCTGTGCAACTGAAGTTGAAGAAATCGTTGATTTGTCGACGCCAATGAAGAATAGCGATTCTGATGCAGAAATTGATAGTGAAACTAATAAAATCTGTTACATTTTCTAATGCTTTCCATTGTATGGAAACTGTGAAATAACTCATGCAGCAAATTGTAAATGACGCCATATTTTTTCTCTGCATAAAGTTAAAAAAAAAGAACTCTTTCAAGTTAGGAATAAAAAAGAGTTTTCAAACATCTATTAGTCAGTATTTTAAAATTTCCATTTTACTGGTGATAATTCAATGATAGTATTTTTAGCTGTTAAGTAAAAAGTGTAGTTTCTTTGTATATTTTTTCTACAGTTGCTCATAAAATTACCAAAAAGTAATTGCAAAAAAACTGTATTTTGCTTAGACCCCGATATAACGAATAACCTCAAATTAACGAACAAAATCTTCGGTCCCGATGAATTTGTTAAATCGGGCTGCGAATGTATATTATTTGTAAATGAATGTATTGGTTTTTGACATTGCTTATTCATATTTCATAATAACTCATTTAAGTTTTCTTCGCTGGCAACATTCAACTGCCAATAAAATTTGAAGATTATTTCTTACATATAGTTCCTAATTATAGAGCTATGGTAAGACCAACAAAACTATTAAAAATAATCCTGATTAAATAAAACTAATTTCTCACTGAAATCTTAAAAGTAAACAATTAAGCTTATTAATGCGATTCATTTCAAATTAAATAACTCAGTTCCGGATAAAAATGAGCTTTCGAATCCAAATCAAATATTTGCTTTCCAATTCTCCATTACCCAAGATTGAATCAAAATTCATTCTTCTCTTAAACAACACAAGAACACCATTAATGGATCCACTTCATATAAAAACAAATGGTATTTATAATACTTACTAAGCCTAATGCTCGCATCTATTATTCAATCATTTTATGAGTGCATGAAAGTGCATCAGTTCCATTAAGCGCCATTTTATGTTGCTGTTAGTTCTTCCGGAAGATCAGTTCGGATATCTAAATGCACTAAATATAATAGCACATTGTTGTCTTAATCATCAAATTGAAAGTTTATTTCCTACACCATAATTTGAGTCAGTTTTTCTTGTTGCTGTGTTATTCTTTGCATTGCAATCAAAAATCGATTATTTCTCTAATGTACTTAAAGTTGCTTATCACGAACACTTAAAGAATAAATGTATAGATTATGTCGGGAGTGTTTATATTCGCTTTTATGTTCCGTTTTTTTTATCGAGATAACGTTTTCCTGTTATGTTTAATAAAACCAATATCTGACTAGTTTCGCCTTTTTTTTTTTCATGATAATTTCTGTAACATGAAGCTTACTTGATGCTCAGTTTATGTCGGTAAAGCATTAAAAAGAAAAAAAAAACTCTCTTGTTTTGTGTTTTGGATTTCCATGGTTAAAGTTATTCATATTTGTTTTCATTAACCGTTTTTTTTTGTAGAATAATCAAGAATTAAAAAAAAAACCTATTAAGTGTAAATTAAGTCATATATTATGCAAAAAGGTTTCTTATGAGATAGTCATAATAAGACGAATGTTAAAAGATATATCTGTCGCAGGGAAACAATGAAATTCGGGCTTTCGTCAAATCCCTAAAGGAGATAATCAATTCACGCAAGATGTTACAATAACGTCTCTTTGATGTCTTCTCCCTGTTTTAAGTAAGTGAATTAGTTAAATCCCCGAACTGTTTTAGTGAAATGAAAAAATATGCATTTTTGGTGCTAGGAGACTGATATTTGGGTAATTAAACTTTTATGGTTAGGATCTGCTAGGGACGCATCCCCGGTGCATTCCCACCCCTCTAGCTTTTTGGGCCCTATCTCACACTCGAGCCTCACAATCCATTCGGACCTGGCTCATTCCATCCCTCTCTACCTGCTCTTCCAATTATTATAATTTCATGTCATAGGGGTATTCCTTATATGTTTTAATTGTTTTAAACTTTTAAAATTTATTTAAATCCGCTATATCTTGGCTCCTGTTTGAGTCTAGAACATGAGATTTGAACCAACTGTTCTACTCGTCAAGTCCCATCCAGTCATATACTTGACTCTCATTGTGTAGGCATGGGGAGGGCTTAAGCACTAAAATATCATGCTCCCATGTCAATCCTATGGGGTCTGAAAGAATTTCACCCTCCCCAAAGGAATTGAGCTTGGACTGATTTGGAAGTCCGCCATATTTTCGTGTATGCGCAGCTTACGTGGAATTGGCCCCTCCGGTGCTCCCCTCCGGGCTTCCTCATTAATAGCACTCGAATCTATGCTACCTTGGTCGACCGCACTGCTGTTCGATTTTCTTCTAGATGGAACTGATTCATATGTAATTTTATCCCAATAGTCCCATTCTCCTCCCCATTTCACGTTTTATTTTTAAATTCGATAGCTCCGAGGACTTTTTGACCTGAGTGTTTAGAAGTACAAGAAGACCTCCCAGGTGTCTCTCCCGAGCAGCATTTTGCAAATATTTTAAAATAACGTCTCTTCAATGTCATTTCCATGATGAAAGTTATTTTTTTCAAACCCTGAACTGTTTTAGTGAAATGAGCTAGTCAGAGGATTTGCATTAGCAAAATGCTGTCCAGGGAGGGGGGAGATACCTGGGAAGTCGAGTCCTTGTACTTCCGAACCACATAGGTCAAAAATCCTCGGAGCTATCGGGAATTTAAAAAACTTTTAAATTGTCTAAAAACGTGAAATGGGGGGAAGGAATGGGGCTATTGTGATAAAATTACATATTTGAAGAGCTCATAGGAAAAACAATCGAATCCAGCAGGTGCGGTCGACCAAGGTAGCATAGGATTCGAGTTATTAATGGGAAAGTCCTATAGGCTTGAGCATCGGAAGGGGCCAATTCCACGTAATCTCGCGCATGCACGAAAATATTTCGGACCTCTAAAATCAAGACCGAATCTCAATTTAGATTTTTCAGATCGAAATAGGATTAACGGAGCATGATATTTTAGTGCTTAAGCCCTCCCGTGCTACACAATGAGAGTCATATATGACTGATGAGTCTCGACGAGGTAGAATAATTGGTTCAAATCTCAAGTCCGAGACTCAAACAGAGCCAAGATATTGTGGATTTAAATAAATTTTAAAATTTAAAACGATTAAAACTATCATAGAATACCCTATGAGCAGAATTATAATAACTGGAAGACAATTAGAGAGGGATCGAATGAGCCAGGTCCAAATGACTGGGAGGCTCGGAGTGTCGAGATGTTGGCCAAAAGCTGTAGAGGGTGGAAAGCCACGGGATGCGTCCCAGCAGATCCTAACCATAACAAAGTTATAGCAATCCCCAAATATCAATCCCCTAGCACCAAAAGTGGCATATTTTTTTCATTTCATCGTTTCACTAAAACATTTCGGGATTTAACAATTACTTACTTACAACAGAGAGAAGTCATCAGAGACGTTTTTTAACATCTTTCGTGAACTGATTATCTCCTGTAGGATTTGACGAAAGCCCTAATTTCATCGTTTCCCTGCGACATATCCTTAAGTTACGAATCCTTTTATATGATGATTCAAAAGTATTAAATTATATTTCAGTTCTCTTCCATTCAGTTCCTTAAAAAAGGCCTTTAACAAAGTAATCTATCAACACACTTTTTAAAGGTTGCAGAGCGCCCCTTTATTGTTTTGCTTGCAAAATATTTTCCTATTAGGGCAAAGCGTAAGTTTGAAAAATAAGATTTCATAAGGAACTCTGATTGAAGTTAAGTGATTTTCAGTAATCTTGCATCTCAGATTAAGTGTTAAGATTTCAGAATGCTCCCATAGTTCAAATATACAGTTGTATATTTCCATAAAGTGTTAAAGATAGAATAAAGAGGATACTTTAAGGATCATGTCTGCTTCTTCCGCGAACCCTCTTACACCCGCAGTCCTCCCATTGGTGTGGTGTGGTTTATATCGTCTTTGAAATTATCTCTAGTTATACGGAGCTATATCTTTATTTGTGCATTTTACAGCTTTAGTGACGAATGCCTGACTGTTAAGCATATGAGGAATTACCCGCAAATAAGCTGCATGTCTGAAAAAAATCATTCAGCTGCAGATGCTGGGAAAAAAGCGCTGTCACTGAAACAGTGCTAAAATTTGTAAAAGTGAAAAATAAAAAACAAATAGTTTTTGAATTCAACGTTACTTTGTGCTTAAAACCATTCATATTCTTAACCCCTTCCAGGTTCCTTTTCAAAATGGTTCAAAAAATGGTTCAATAAATGGATAATGGTTCAAAAATGTTTAATTTTCTTATGCTTATTTCCAAACATATGTATTTTTTAAACATAATAGAACCATTCGCATACAAAATTTATTTCCTAAAAACTACTGTAAGAAAATATATTTAAATAAATGAGTAATTTACCTGTAAATTTGGCTTTCTGTATGGCAGATATCATTAAACTTTGGAGTCGATTCACACTAACTATAAATATAAAAATCTTAGAATATCTAGCTTTTATCTTGAATTACAAGTTTTATTTACATCTTTGGCATTCACATAAGTGATTATGAAATTATTAATCGAAATCTGATCATGTATGATAAATTCGATAAAACGGTATAATCCACATAACCCAACATCACAATCAGAACAGTAGAATATCTTGTTTCTCTTCTTACCTCTTCTTCCCTTTACTGTCTTTTCTTTGAACAGCAAATAATAAACTATCGTGTTGAACTAATTTTCTTTTTGTTGGGGGAATGTAAGTGAAGGAGGGAAGGTTCGTTCTGGGTACCTTCCGTTCCGAAAGCGAGTACTTAACCAATCACGCCAAAACGATCGTCTTCGCGTAAAGTTGGTACTAGTTCATATAGATATCACACCGCCACATACTCCCCTGCTATTGTTTCAGCGAATAGGCGAACAAACGATACCATATTCGTGGCGATCATGTAAGCAGTTGCGTCACTTGGTGGGTTGCGTCATTCGTGCGAGACGGTTTTGAGAATTGCGTCATTTGTGTGAGACGACTTTGAGAAGTAACGGCTTATTAATGTTTGACGGATTAGTTGCTTTTGCGGTGGATAGATGGCGCTATGACTGCGGCGCGTGATGGGTGTGGTTCCGTTGCACGGCCAGGGTCACCAATTAAGGATGGAAGGTTCATTCTGGGTACCTTCAATTCCGAACGCGAGTACTTAAACAATCATGCCAAAGCGATCGTCTTCGAGTGATGTTGGTACTAGTTCATATAGATATCACACCGCCACATAAGCAACAAAATGTTTTTCAGACAAGCATGAAGAGGGATGCTCAGCAGAAGGACGTTCTCTTTTTTTGTAGAAAATTCCACCAAATAGTACATTTCAATTATTCGAAAATACATGAAAAGCCCATTTGAAATCATTCGGGGAAGATTGATTGCACAGTGTAAACTTTCACAGTGACCGAGCTACACTCGGGATGACCAGGATGGTATGCTTCACCTGCCCTAGCTCAGCTCGGGATAAGTTGGGAAGGGATTAAGCATGATACGATATATAAATAGATCTTTATCAATCTTTCAATTAATATACTTAATCCATATTCTTTTTCAACAGCAAATTAAAATAATTTATCACCGTCCTCCTAGCACACTTAAGTAAAAATCTGGGATTTTATTTGAGATTCAAAGACTTCAAATTCCAATGAACTGTGCGATTGATTTTCAGTTAAGGTATAAGAAGATATAATACTTAAAAGATTCCAGAGACGCTTATAAATAGAAAATAACTAGAAAAAAAAGAGAAATTCCAAGAATTTCCTCGCACACAAATTATACGCAAGAGCAATTTCCCCTTGGAAAACACCATGGACTGAGAAAAAATCAATGCTTGCTTGATCTTCAAATATTCTTTTGAACATTTTACCAAAAGTTTATTTGCTTACATGGCGATGAAAGATTACAATGTCAACAAAATAAAAAGCGTTTTTTTAATCCTGCATCAGAAAAACTCGACATGTGTGAGCTACACAAATAACAAATTTGAAGAGAATGTGAAAGTAAATTCTGATATCAAATGTCTCCAACAAGAAATTTGATGAAAATGGCCTGCATCCCGCAAAGTCAACTACAGATTTTAAAAGCAATGCAATTGTTACCAGACAAACAATATACAGGGTTTCTGGGCTGAAAATATCTAAGGTATGGCTTATTAATATGGATCTATTTCACAGAATGTAATACACTCGTCATCCGTTTACTGAAAATCCCTCCGAAATTTTTTGGGTCCAATCCGATCGGCCGCTCGTGCACACAATGTTCAGCAATCTCAGACGATATACTTTTTGTACTAAATTCATTAGTAAAGATGTCACGCCACAGCAAAAGTTGCAGTGAACACTTTGGTTAACGGAATTTAAATCAGTCACGCGTATACAGCGACGTGTTCGAATAGAATGGAATGTCATTACTAGCTTCCTTAACAGACTTATCAGGACCCTACAAAATGAATCACGCACATGATCAGCAGTGCCTTCTATCACAAAAATTTGAGGATACTTGCCAGTTTGAGGTCCCACAGTTCCTGTCTCCGTTCTTTCTCATTAGTGGATAGATTTTGATGTCTGAAGTTCGAATTTTCATTCTGTTCAAACACGTCGCTGAGCACGCATGACAGATTTAAATTCCGTTAACTAAAATACGCACTGCACATTTTATTGTGGCGGCCTTATCTTTACTAATGGTCAGTGTAACAAGTTTATCGTCTTTGATTTCCGAATAATGCGAGCACGTGAGGCCGATCAGACTAGACCCAAAAAACTCTTGGAGGGGTTTCAATCCATGGATGAACAGTTTGTTACATTCTGATGGATAGTTCCATAATAATAAGCCATAATTTTTGAATACTTTAAACCTGGACACCGATACTATCGGTTGAAAAAATCACAAAATATCAAAAATTAGTAAGTACCTTAATATGTGTGTTATTTTTCCAATAAGAATAATTTTTTGTTTGGGACTTAAATGACTAACAGTTATATCAAATCAAACTGTTACTCCGCATTAAGTACATACCATATTTACTCGAATCTAAACCCCGACATTTTTCCAGAGTAAATGCTACTGAAAATCAGGTGCGGCTTAGAAGTGAAGGCAAAACATTTGTTGAATAGGGGAAATTGAGTTTCAACTCCTTTCAAAAGGAAATATGGAACTGTCCATTCTGACCACTTGTATTGATGATTTACCCCATTCCTCAGATTATCTCCAGTAATTCAGTCTATCCTAAAAGGTCCAAGAACAATATTTCCGTCCTAAACATATTCCCAGGAATTTTGTTTGTATATGCTTTCTTTTAATCACCTAAGCCAACATTTCGAAAATTGTGGGGCACGCCTCCCTTGAGGGTGTCATAATCAAATGTGAAGAGGGAAGGGAAGCGAGCATATCGAAAATTAAAGATTATTTAAATATATATATATATATATACATGAGGAAATTTAAATTAGATTAAAATTAAATTCTATCTAGCACTTATGCATATTTTTCCTCACCTTCAAGAATATCAAACTAATCACCCATTTATTTCTTCCAAACATATGGCCTAGCCAATAAAATGTTCTAATTCAGATCGTTAATACCCTATATTCAGCATTACTTTCAGCAGAAACTCAAACGCTCGCTATCGGTGTTTAAGTGTAACCCAAAAGATTTTTTCGGTGGCGTTCTTTTCTCTCTACATTTTTGCTAGATGAATGCAACTTTGATCAAATAAAGTTCTTTTAAAAACTAATACTTTCTGACTTCAAATCATGTCATATATATATTAATTTACTAAATTTATTTAATACATTTACACTGATATAATATACCTATAAATGTATCAATACTGTACAATGTATTAGATAATTAATATATCAATACTAAGTCAAGAAAAGTTTAATAATTACTAGTGACTTCCATGGGCTTGTCGTATACAAGATTTAATACTTATTTTGAATTAATACTATTATAATTAAATCAAAATTTAATACTTATTGTAATTAAAGTAGTATTACAGCTTTAACGTCATAGTACATTATTATTGTAATCAATACAGGCACAATGAAAATGCGCATTCAAAAGGCCAAATATTAAAAGTTAGACAATTTTATATGCGGAAAAGAACAAAAACAGAATAGTGGCACTGAAAATTTGACACGGATGAAACAAATATAAGTCGAGGGCGTAAGCAAAATGATATAATTTTTCTTTGTAAATGTTCAACAGTCTCTAATAATTTTTTTTCATATTCTTCTCTTATGCATTCTTTTTTAAAAAATGTTGCATAACAAATGCATCGGAAGGCTTAGAAAACGACATTGTTTGGGAAAATGGCAAGGCCGGCATCGATTCCAAAGTCAGCTGTGACAATAGGAGAGACGAATCCTTTTCGAAACACGATATTAATGAAGGTTAGAATAATTATATGCTCATGTATGAGTTTGAAAGATTTTAATATTGGTCAAATAAATTAACTATTAACTTATTATTTCTCATAATTTTTTTTTAATTTTTTAAGTATTGAATATCAATAAGCCTTTCGTACTTTTTTTTTTTTTTTACTTTTCTCAAAAACGAGTAGATTATTGGGGGTGCATAATAAAATAATTGAATAAATGACAACATTTTTTTTTAGAAAAACATTTTTAGAATTCGGGCTGTGGCTTAGATTTGAGTTCATACGGTATAATAATAAATACACGGTTTACACTTTCTGTTGTTACTTGATTAATGTTTTCCTATCGGTATACATATTACCTTATAATTTGGTCTCATTATGAAAAAAACGTGTGATACGTTAATATGCACCAAAATCGAATTCTGAGTCAGACTATGCTACTTCAGATACAACACAAGATCCTTTTAAGCAATAATATCTAAATTGTTTTAACCTTTTGAATCGGAGATAATTTTGTTTCTTGGTTTTTATCACACAAAAAAAAATAAATAAATTAAGTCAACTCCTACTTAGATCAAAGGAAAATTTTATTTTAGCTACCTTTTATTAAATAGTTACAATAATATAAATATGTATATACATATGATAGAATCACAACATGAAGTGGTAATTAATTTTTATTAATTATCATTAAAGTATCGTATTGTCATCCAAAACAATCGTGTATATAAATTTCAGTTCAACTGAATATTTAAAACGTGAGAAAAAAAAACAAGTCGCCAAATGGTCGCTAAGTCGCCAACGTGGCTGTGTATTTGTAATTCTTAAAATAATTAGTTTTTATCAATTAATTTTTATTATTTATAATTAAATTATTGTATTGTCATCCAAAATAATCATGTATATAAAATTTCAACTCAATTGAGCACTTAAAAATGTATTTTATTAACGATTGAAAATTCCACCAAGATAAATAAATAAAAATATAGAGAATGTAAGTTAATAGGTAGGAATTGAAAAATGTTTAACTACATTAAATATTTCAAAATTCAAAATATGTACACTAAACGTTAATTAAATGTCCCAAGTTTGAAATAATAATGTAAAAATATACAATTCTTCTACATCATTTCTGGTTCTAAATAATTATAGTTAACTTCAATTTCAAATGAATATTTAAATCACTTCTAGTGTACTTGTGCAAGTATTTTATTGCAGATCTTAAATATGTATGCTTTCTTATAGAGAAATTTCATCTTTTCTACATAAAAAATTTAAATGCAGCCATAAACATTGAATTAATTAAGAGAGAACAAGTTTAAATTTCCGAAGTAAATAATACCTAACATCTAAAATATTTACAAGTAATTCAATTATATGAGACATAGATTTAGATAGAAAGAGAAAACTACCTTTCAGGTAAGTTAATATTAAAAAAAAGGAAAACATTAAGGATAATTTTATATTCAAGTAAATGCTTAGAGTTCAAATCACTAATGAATTATTATTCATAATTCAGGACAATTTTTTGTAATTTTATTTTTCAAATAGAATTCTTACAAAATATTTATTAACTATGCGTTTATGAATGTTTATATAGTCTTTTTATTGAACAGATTTATTAATTACATATTTTATATTGAATTATTCTGTTTCGAAGCAACATTACACTTGACATTTTAAAGCATTAACTCACTTAATTTGTACTTATTTTATTACTTATATTAATGCAGTCACTTTAGATCATGCAACATTTTATGTATAAGTTATATACATTATCGTAAAAAAATATACATTTTTAATCCCATGATAATCCTAAGCCATGATTTTAAAAAAAGTGCATAAATGTATACTTTTCATGATATTTAATGTCACTTAGATTAGAATACATGTATAAAATTGTTTTAAGGACATTATGACAAAAAAAATTTATTTAAATACAATATTTTGGCAAAAAATTAACTTAGAATAACCTTTTTTCCAAATGTTCTACTTTTGTAAAAAATGCTTCTATTGTATTTATATTTTGCCTGTATATAGCACAGACCTCTGTACAGAGACTCAACTAGAATTTTGGAAATATATAGCTTAAAAGTGGGTTTATCCATGTTTTACGACAACAGAGGGGAGAAACTTTAAGGAAAAAACGCCGATAAAATTATTTCAATGGTTTGTAACTCTGAAAATAATGTGAATTTTTCAAAAATCATAATTGAGCCTCTGTAAAAAGGTCTGAGCTATATACAGGAAAAAATATTATTATAATAGAAGCATTTTTCAAAGGAGAACATTTGAAAAAGATTATTCTAAGTAATTTTCAAAATATTGTATTTAAAAATTTTTTTGTCAAAATGTCCTTATAAAACATTTTTATACATGTAGTCTAATCTAAGTGACACTAAATATCATGAAAATTATCCATTTATGCGCTTGTTTAAAATCACGGTTCCGAACTTAGTCGGATACCTTAAATAGTATTTTTAAGAAAACAAATTTAACAGCATAACAACAAGTCGTGATTGATCATCAAAAATTAAGTAATTTAAAATGTTCTCAAAGAATACAAAAGTGTTTAATATTTCAACACTTAAAATTTTAGAGTATATAAATATGAGTACAGCAAAACAATCAATTTATTTTCATTAATTAAAGTTTGGCATGATTAAAAACACAGATCAAAATCTAAAATTGAGAAATGCATGCAATGTTTTTAAAGAATAACCAAGATGACTGAACAACCGGAATTAATTTTTCCTTTTCTTTTGCATTAATAGATGTCTGGAAAGAAAGAAATTTTTATGCGTTCGATGAATATGTATTTCTCATTATAGAAAAATACTCTTTGCTCCTTCCTTTTTATGTTTTCTCATTTGTTTTTTACAATACTCATTTCGTTTTCATTTATTTTATAAAAAAATACATCAGAAGCAAGTTATTACTGCAAGAATCAATTTCTAATAATGACAGACATATTTGTTTTCAGTAGTTTGAGGAAAATTATTAACACTAATAAAGCAATGTAGGTGCATGTACGTTGTGTGTCTGAGTGTATATGTGAATGTGTGTGTGCATGTGTGTATGTTTTTGTATGGTTCTTTATAAATAATTAACGAAAAAAAGTGTATGTGTACTTATGTACGCACGTAAGAAGTTATACTTCTTTGGCGTAACAAGATTAAAATCTTTCTAAAAATCTTTAGCAGGGCAAGCTGGGCCAAGGACGAAAGGCGGTCACGAGCAGAGTCGAACGATACTAACCTTCAGTCAATCGGACCAGTCAAAGCTGAGATAATTACGATTTAAATAAATTTAAACACCCCCGCACAGGGACAAAAGGACCAATAATATGGGGTGGGGTTCGAAGGCGGGATTGATCGGTCCCGTTCTGCATATTTCTAGACAAAGCATTTTCGTATCCGTTCCTACGGAACGCAAAGCAAAGGTTCGCTGACGTGAAGGGGTAGCTCAGTGGTAGTGCATTCGGCTGCAGATCGAGAGGTCTCCGGTTCGAACCCGGGCGTCCCTTCTTCTGGGAAGTGAAGAGAAATATTTTTCTGGGGATTTCGAAGGCGGGAATGATTTGTCCCGTTCTGTATATTTCTAGACTAAGGATTTTTGCATCCGTGAAGGGGTGCGCGCGCATTGTAAAAATTTACCCTCGTCCTATTTCTCTAATACCCCAAAAGAAGTATAACTTCAAAAATTAATACAAAACATCTGTGTGTGTGTGTGACAAAATAAACGTTCATATTTCTTCTGCATAATAGGATAAAATACATGTGTGTGAAAAAGAAGTCTAAAAATTTCAGTATGAATGTTCTGACTAATAAACATAATAGGCTGAGAACTGCTTTTAAACTAGTTTATAAACCACGTTTTAACAACTCTCTCTTCGTTTATAGTACAGAATGAAAATGCAAGTATAATTCATAATAGATTAAACTGTAACACTTATTATGAAAGCAAAAAATATAAGGCGCAAAATAAATTTACAGAAAATCACAAACTTGTAAGTTGAGCTTATAAATAATAAGTTTGAAATTTTTAATGCAGAACATAAAATAATTCATTTGAGATATTTCAAAAAGTTGTTTTAAAAAATTATTTAAGAAAAGAACATTAAACTTGTTCCAGAGGTCAAGAAAAATTGAAACAGTTTATCGACATATTTAAATATTATTTTTGTAAATACCAAATGATTATACATACATTATTTTCTTGACAACGCAACATATTATCACCTGCTTAATTTTAAAAAAAATTAGCTTTTTAAAAATTCAAAATGAAGATAAAATTTTAAAAAAATTGTTAATTGTAAAACATTTGATAATTTATATTAGAAAATAATTATAGAGATTTTATGTATTTCATTTATTTGTTATAGAAACATTTTTGTAAAATTAAGCTTGCAATTTTGTTTTATACTGTATTTGAAGAATATCTTATGGTGTTTTCAATTTATCTGTATCATTTGTTATAATTCATTGGTCCTTTCGCGCTGCGCATTATTTCTAATTATAATTTTATAAATAGATCTATGAAGGATATAGTTATAAAAGGTAATTATAGTAATATAGAGTTTATATAATCATCTCTGTCAGTGAATATTGCTTCATAATATGTTTTTTTAGAGACTTTTAGCTTGATATTCAATGTCTGAGTAATTAGATTTATTTTTTGCTGAAATTAAATCAGGGTAATCAGGATACAAAGTAATATTAAGTTAAAATTAGTATTTTCTCCAAAATTTAAAGAAACCATTAATATGCCGATACGATAATTATGAAATCTTATCAGGCTGTTTCTGCTCTGAAAGATTTAAATATTAAAATTTGAAAACAATTAGTAGCAGGGAAAATTTGCAGAATTTATGAAGGCACAAAAATTAATCTTCGCTGAATGATATAATTCAGATTATTGTAGACTACATTTTCAAATAAATACAATTTCCACCGGAAGAAATTTAGGAAATAAAATAAGTAACAATAAATAGCTAAATTATTTAAAAAGACTTATAAACACTAATTATAAATCAATGAACCAACACTGGACCCAAAATTGTTTCCAATCAAGTAAGTTAAACTTTCTGTCCCTCTGAAGTTTGAAGATTTAGTTTTAGGGTTTAGTCTTAAATGTAAGAGAATTAATATTAAATTATGTTCAAAACAATAGATTTTTTAAAAGTAAAATAAGTAATATTAAACCCTTCAAAATAATATTTTGACAGATAAAATCGAAATGTCTGTGTATTCGGTCGTTGAATAGAGTTAAAATTGAGAGATCATCAAAATCACGAAATTCTAAGAGATATCCCCCTTCCTAAAAAATGCTAATATTAAAATATTTAGCATTTCTGAGGTACAAACAATTATTTTTTGTGGCATTTATCACAGTATAAATTAGTATTCACTCAAGTATATTTTCAAACTCTCAACTCATGAAAAAAAAAGAAACATTTTGAAACAGGAAACGAGTAAAAATTCTTTTCCAAGTAATTGAATTCACCATTTAAAATGGATTTTCTCTCTTTTTTTAAAAAAAAAACAGTGTTATTTCATGCGAAATCATAAAATAATAATTATAATAAGTTTTTTATCCACAGAAAAGAACTTTAAGAGAAAATATCAGCGAAAAGAAATCTACAGCGCAGTATATATATGAATGATCTTAAAAATCAAATTTTAAATTAGTTCTTAATTTACACGAGTATTAATCTAATTAAAGATAAATATGAGGAAAATAAAATTCAATATAAATATTAAAATTCACAGTGCACTAAGCACATAATACAATTTTATTTTTTTTCTATTTACCGTAAAATCCGTCGTATAGCGCGCACCAGCGTATAACGCGTACCTCATTTTTTTATGAAGAAACCTAAAAAGTTCATAAGCAATTCTCTTACGTTTTTAAGTCATTTATTCAAACTATTATCTCAGGTTCTTGAAAAAATAGTAAAGCCCTATTAGACAGTGCGAAGTTAATATTCATTCACTCACTTGAAAAAATAGTATACATCCAGAACAACGACCCTTTAAGTTGATAAGGTATGTCTCATTTCTTTTAAATAAACAGTATTTTGATATATGTAGAAGAATAATTTTTTTTATACTCAAAATTTTATTTTCATTTTTAAAGCTGTCATTTTTATACCCGGAGTATAACGCGCACCAGTACATTTCGATCTCATTTTGGTGTTAAAAGTGCGCGTTATACGCCAGATTTTTTACGGTAAATGTATTATAATTCTTGTATAATATACATCCAAAAGTATGATGCTAACGAATTATCAAGTAATTTATCAACAGATTGAACTGTCTCATCTAGTGATTATCTTCATTTAATTGTTTACGCGCAGATTCTTTCCACACTCATGGACAAAAAAATTAGTGCGCCAAGAAATAATAGCGGGATCGTAACGAAACTTGGCATGAAAGTACATGTCGGAGAGATATTCAAATGATTAGAAATGCAGCATGATTGCGCATAACGTATAGCCGGTAGAGGGCGTTTAACGTCGTTCACCGTGGAGTATAAAACATGTAACCAAAGCTTGATTGAATGTGCTGAATCGTTTACAAAAGATGAACTGAGGTAGACATGCCATTACGCCGTTTTCGTAGACAATATGAGCAGCTGTCGCAGTGTGAGACAACAGAATCATCGGCATGATGGAAGCTGGGTGGTCAGGTAGGTGAATAGCTCTTCAATTAGGCCGCTCTGATTGTAGGATGAGGAAGTGTTGGGACCAGTGGATCCGAGAGATGTCATTTACACGAAGACCGGGTTCAGGACACCCTCAATAGACCAGTCGTAGAGAAGACCGGCACATCGTAAGAAATGCACGCGTACAACCAACTACTTCATCGGCCGCAATCCAGGTACAGGTAGCACTTTCAATAGGGGCCCCTGAGTCTTCTCGAACCATACGAAGGCGCCTGGCTGAAGGACATTTGGGATTGCGGCGCCCATTACGTGTGCTGCCCTTGACGCCCACCCATCGACGCCTCCGTTTGGAGTGGTGCCCCGCACGAGGAAAATGGATTGCAGCAGAATGGAACCAGATCGTCTTTAGTGACGAATCCAGATTCAATCTCAGCAGTTAATCGTTTTCGTGTGTGGAGACCCCGTGGTGAACGCCTCAACCCTGCCTTTGTTTTACAGCGACACACCACTCCCACAGCTGGTGTGATGGTGTTGGGTTGCCATTGCCTACAACACAGGGTCACCTCTAGTATTGATCCGTGACACCATGAAAGTCCAGCAGTATGTCCATGACATCCTGCAACCACATGTGCTGCCACTCATGCAACGGCTTCCAGGAGCCATTTTTCAACAAGACAATGCTCAGCCTCACATGGCAAGGGTGTCACAAGACTGTCTCCGCACTCTTACTACCCTTCTTTGGCCTGCCCGATCCCCAGATTTGTCTCCAATAGAGCATTTCTGGGATCATTTGGAATGGCGAGTTGGACAACCCACGAGTTTGAATGAACCAGAGGCAAGGTTACAGCAAATATGGAACGAAATGTATCAAAACATCATACAGAACTTGTATACCTCAATCGTATCTCATCGTGCATTCGCTGTATATATATAGAAGGGTTCAACAGGGTATTAAATCCTCCGTTCTTTTGTCTTTTTCTCTGAAATAAGTGTTTTTTTCTTTGATTTTCTAATCATTTACTTATATCAAAGTAGTCATTACGTATGTAAAATTCTTGGTGCGCTAATTTTTTTATCCATGAGTGTTTGATAACGATATTTCAATAAGCACATATTTCGCTGTGGGTAATTTGGGTGAAATATATTTCGAATTAATGTGCATATATGCAAAATGTTTGAAAAATAATGTACATTTTACACGTATGGAAGTAACATTTTTGCTTCAATCTTTTAGACTAAATATATATGTATATCTTACAGACTAAATATATATTTAGACTAAGGAAAGAATAAAATTGGGTATTTCATCAAATCTATAAGAGGTATAATCAATTCACGGAAGAAGTTAAAGTAAAAACTCGTTGGATCATTTCCTGAAAAAAGTCAGTGATTTGATCGAATCCCTGAACTGTTTTACTGAAAAGAGGAAATAAAATTTTGTTAAAAGAGTTTAAAAGTATTTATTTAGTAAATCACGCCTTATTAAATGTAGAGTAAGTAATACTATAGTCACTGATATGCAAGTTGTTTATTCGAAACTAATTAATAAATTAGAAATGGATACTTTATATAGCTGATAGTTTTTTTAAAAGTATATTTTTAGTAAAACTTTAAGACATTTTTTATTGAATGAAATTAACTAATAAATAAAAAGTTAGTTTGTATTAGATTGCAGGAAAATTATCCTTATTAAGAGGTCGAAGATTTATGAAGTGTTGTGGACAATCCAAATTACAATGTAAAACAAATACATTTGCTTATACAAAAAAGCGGCATAGTTTGTAACTCGCGATTCAACCAATCTACAACGTGTTTTTGTGAAATTAAATAAACATTTTTTTATACTTTTAATTAATTACAATTATGAAAAAACGTTTAAAGCTTTACGAAAAATATACTTTTTTAGAAAAAATATCAGCTTAAGTATCTATACCTCTTTTGTTAATTAGTTTCGAATAAATAATTTGTATGTCAATGACAACTTGTTATATACTATGACTTATTCTACATTTAATAAAACACGACTTATTATATAATTACTTTTAAACTCTTTTAATACACGCGAATTATTATATAAATACTTTTAAACTCTTTTCACTGAAACAGTTCAGGAATTTGATCACTGACTTTCTTCAGGAAAACGATTTTTTATTTTAACATCTTCCGTATATTCCTTAGAGATTTGTGCAAATCTCCAATTTCATCATTTCCTTGCGACCTATATGCTATAACACTCCAGCTTAAGGGTTCCCAAAATTTTCCCAACATCGACTCCTTTTTAATTAATAGTTAAAATCATAGCCTCTTTGCATTTTTCTTTATAATAAATAGAATAAAACATAATCATATAATACTAATAAATGCAAAAAATACTTATAGATAACTATTTAACAAATAATATAAAAAAATTATAAAAAATGTGATATACGTTGTTTAATATTATTACATTCTGGTTTAGATGCGGAGATCCTACTTCCCCATACAAATTAATTTTATGTTTATACATATCAAAACGATATTACAACGTAGTAATTACAATTTTAAATAAAATTTTAAAACAGAAAACAGTGGACCTTGATAGACCTCTAGAGACCATTTTTAAATTTCCATAGACTCACAAAAAGTTCCCCCCTGCTCCAGTTTATTCTGTATAAAATCAGCTTTCATGTATAGAAATGTCCCTAACATAAACAACATATCCTTTTAAATCAAACCACATTTAAATTACAACTATCAGGACTTTAATTATGATGTTATATTATGTTTTAAACAGAGATAAAGAACAATATAAGGACAGTTTATTTCCTGATTTATTAAAAATTTTACTTTAACTGATCATATCCTCTTTTGTAAAAAGGACTATAGTTCATTCAAATTTGGAATCCTTCAATCATTTTTGGTAAACACTGTTCAATTTTAAAACTCTTAGAATTATTTGCAGCAATATAAAGAAAGTGTAAAATATGATAATGTTCTTTTTTTTATATATACGTATATACAAAATAAAGCATTTTAAAAATATATGTATAGTATATAATTTAAATGTTTTATTTTATGAAAATGAAGAACACTATCGGAAAAAAGCAAATTTATAAATGTAAATATTCATAATTTATGGTTTGTTTTTAAAACATACGATGCAAATGGAGCCGTTCTTTTATTTGAATATATGTTGCATCCAACTCAAGTCTATTTATATTTAGTTTTCAAGAAATGCATATAACAGCGAATATAAATTCACTAAAATAATTATAATTATGGAGCAATAATGCTTTAGAGGACTTCGATATCTTATTCATGTCTAACTCCAACAAAATGAAAGATTTTAAACTGTAAAATTATCAAAAAGCTAATCCCCCCCGTAATATTTATATACATAATTTGAGTGAATCTATCAATAAATACATAAAACTGTTGTGAATGTTTAAAAAATAGCCACGCATTGATATGATCACGTGATTCTACATCTATTTGCTTTAATTAAGTTTCATTGCTAAATTTCTAATTAATAAAGACATTACAAAACTGCTACTCACCCAGGGACGAATCATATGCATTCATGTATTCTGATGACATGAATTGAGTGACCAAACTCGTTTTCCCGACTCCAACAGTCCCCATCATAATAACCTTTTTTGGTGGGGTTACACTAGGTTGGCCAGAAGAGCAGGATGTAGCAGAGGAAGCACATCCCGTTCCACCTGTAACATTCGAACCTGTCGAGGCAACACTTTATTGCTTCTGGAACGCTCTCTGTACAAATCTCCCTTGTTCACAACGTCTCCTTTGGAAGTGATACAGAATTGTCTCAACATGTAGTACTTGTCATCGTCCATTTCCAATGGTAAACTGGGACGAGGACTCACACTTCTATCCCTTCGAATATACTGGTGAGAAGCCCTGCGACTCCTTGGTGGCAAGGGATCAGTGCATGGCAGACTGTTATTTCTTGGTCTGAAATCATCCCAAGTATACTGGCTATTCTTTTTAAGAGCCCTGAAAGACAAAGATCGACTGTGGTGTGGGCTGAGGGACTTTCTTCGCCGTCTTCTGTAGGAGTGCTCATTGGACACTGTAAGTGTCTCAGAAAATCTCCTGGAGAGAACTTCTGCCTGCGGTCTTTGAACTGTGCATGCCAAAGAGTTAGAATACTCGCTGGGGTCATCGTTCCATGGACTGATAGAACCTGGACTGGCTTCGTCGACAGTGAGTTCTGGAGCACTTCTCGGCAAACGTCCTCTGGAATCTGTTTCCACTTTTAGTAAGTTGGTATTATCCTTGTTGCCTTCACCAAGAGGGTATAGTCCTCCAGGAGCATTCAGAAAACGATTGCGAACACCTTTTAGGGCCTCTGGGGTTACTGGTATAGATGCAGAACGATGCCTGGCATGGGGTGGGGAACCATAGCTCGGAGATGCTCTACTAGGAGAACGTCCAGGTGATATGTTGGGAGATTTATTTGGAGATCGATTTGGTGATAAGGCAGGTGATCTTGCTGGAGATAAAGCAGGAGAAGGAACTGGAGACCTCATGGGCGATTTCGTACCATCCATCTTTATAAATTCTTCCTGTATGTGCAATCTGATGAGAAAGGCTTTTGTTGTTTTAAAAAGTTGTATAAATATTTTTAAAATATATGTTGTCACGATGTTAAAGATATATAGAGATAAATCCCCTGAATTTATGATATGTATTTTGAAATATCACTTCTGAAAGAATGGTTATATATATTTTGATTTTCTTCGCACGATTTCTCACAAGGAAACTTGGTTTTCATACTTCTAAGATGATGACTTGACATCAAAGAGGATAAATGAAATATATTTGTTCCAAATTGAAGGAATAGTTATTTCGTTGGAGAGCACTGAAATAACTTCTTCCTAATTGCACAAAAGATATTTATACTTTAAAAGGATAAAATAGCTTCAAAATTACTTAAATAACTTTTTTAATTGTTTTATTCTTCCTTAAACTTAATAAACAAATTTCTTTAAGTTATAAAAATTAGCTTTGTATTTTAAAATACTGTATAATGGTTGAATTTAATTCTCTTCAATATTATAGCGTTGAATATTATGTTATCAATATATAGATCAATTATGATTTTTTTTGTCAATTATAGCAGAAGAAAATGAGGATTTATAAATATTCTTGAACGCCTTTTGTAATAAATATTTATTTCGATAAAAATATCAAGAAAGTTTTATATGTATACTTAATATCGATTTCATACAATTGCATCAATATTTCAGGTAAACAGTTTTATAATATATTTTTCTATCAATGCTGAAATTGATAAAAAAGTATTTTCTAACTATTAAAATATTTTTTACAATAATAGAAAAAGTAATTTGTATGAGTTCCGAAGCAGATTTGATTACAATGCAAAATATCAATATAATTATAATCTTCTCTTTGAAATTAACTAAATATTATGTATCGAAAACAATATTCATAAAGATTTTAATCAAAATACATTTTATTTTGATTCTTTCACTGTATTTCTGTATGACAAATTTAAAAATAATTCAATAAAATATCATTCCAAAACTTGAGTTAAGACATATTTCTGAACACAAACTATCTCACAACTCATTTAATATTCCTCAAAACAAATTTTCATAAATTTATCTCAAAAATCTTGACTTATCATGAGAAAAACTTAAGTTTCTCGTAAAAGAATTCAACTGTTCATTAATAAATTTTACTTCTCTTTTCAATAATTTAAAACGAAACAGGAAAAAAATATCTAACTTTTTTACCCTACCTTATTCAAAAAACATTTCAAACAAAATACTGGCAGACGATTCCAGTCAATCAACAAATTGTATTTTTATGATGGTGCCAGACGATACCAGTCGATGTACGCAGGTGATTTTTTTTATCACGGAACGCGACTACCAGCACAAGTCACCGCTCTCAGAGGCTAGATCGCTTGGCGGCCGTAGCGCAGGAGTTTCGGTGGAACTCTGAGCTAAAGTGGCGAGTTCTTGTTCACTCTGTGTCCACTAGGGCGCACGTGTTTTGGGGAGGGCGCAACTGTACGGGGCGTAGGTGGGTGGGAGTACCTGTAGATGCAAGTGACACGCCTTCGAAGTAAGTAATGTTTCGAAGCGATTGTAAGGATTCTTTTGTTCTTTATACGATATTTCATTGGTTTTTTACAACATGTTGGTAGTTCAAAAGAAAGGATTTTGAAGGTGAAGTTATGGCAATAAACCCACCTGTTGCTTAAGTTTTGCACACCAGTGTATATGATAAGGTGATAAGCAACGTTTACAGATGTGGTTTTTTCTTACAAATTCTTTTCTTTCTGGTATGGAAAGATTTTTAAACCTAATGCACATTTGTACAACGGGTGAGAGGAATTGCACTCAGTAAATAAACACGTTTTATTTTTTTCATGCCTTGCAAGAAATGTTTTTGACTTGGTGGAATTTTTCATATTTGGAAAGCAAGTATTTTTATAACTTACTGGGATACTTTTTGTATCGAAATCGGTTTTACGAATAGATTCTAACTGGATGCATCTAGTTTCTAAAAATGAAAAGAAATCTTGCAAACTAGGAGCTTCTATAGTTTTTAGATTTAGTTGGAATAGTCTTTGCGATTCCCTATCTATTTTGGAGTTTAACATATGCAATAAAATAGCATCTGAGAGAACATTTGAATCCATCCTTAGGTTTTTTAAGGAGCGCAAGGGACTACGCACCGTAACAATAAGAAATCGTAATTGAACCGGATTTTCAATTTGTATTTTGGGCCCCGAAAGCATTTTGGTTATGTGAATATCCACCAGTGCCCTTTTGTTTTCATAGCGATTTATTAATGCTTCCATAAGTGACTCAAAGGTATCTTGATCACTCAGAATAAGCGAGGCATCATTTTTTAGCGCACTTTTTAAATAACATAATTTCTGAGTGTTGTTTAAAGAATGGTTATTTCCAATTACATTCATAAATTGAGTTTTAACAGTTCGAACTCTTGGAATTTCCCACTGAAGGTGGGCAGAGGTAAGTCCGGTAATTTGATCTTGTTTTTAATTATCTCATTATCATTTGTAGAATTTGTCTTTTTAAATTGAGATAAGATAATTTGAATTCTTACCTCCAGTTCTTGAGTTTCTTCTTGGAGGTCGATGATTACTTCCAGGTTGTAGCGCACACAGGAATTTTTCAAGGGGAGGTCCGGGGTTGAAAGTTCACCATTCTTGTATCATGCTACTTTTGATTTTGTCGATTTTCGGGAACAAAACACAGTAAAAAACTAATTATTGAATAAATAATTAGCACTAATTAATAAAATTAATCATTAATAACAAATACTTAATTAAATTTTACGCACTATATACTTTGAATTATAATCAATCGGAAAAATATCAAGGGCTTTGGGGGGTCCGGACCCCCAGGACCCCTCCCTTGTGTGCGCCACGGCTTCCAGGGCATCTTTGAGGTCTGTGTCATTAGGAAGTTTGAAGTAGGAATGCTTCAGTAGACTTAATTCTTCTATAATCTCTTTGACGGTACTTAATTTATTATTTAAAATTATAAAGTCCGCGTTTTCGTCATTGGACAACTGAAACGTATTTAGGAAATTTAAACATTTCGCGATATTTTTTTTTTTTTTTTTTTGCAAGTGCCTCGTTGTCTGTTAAGGGAAACTAACGACATTTTTTTAAACGCTGTCTCTCCGGCTCGACTGACCAATGAAAATAGGGGGCGGTAGGCCTAAAAGCGGCGGGATGCTAACAGTAAAATTAACGTCGATAATACTCACGAGAGAGAAATAAAACCTTAATCCATAACAAATAAATATTTATTATGATTAACATAGGTAAACACACACACAATAACAAATTAACAATGAATTTAAAGGTAAGTAGTATAAGACAAAGAGGCACTTTAAGCATTGAAACACATTCTACGACTGGACGACTGGGAGAGTACGTCCGCTCGGTATGAGGAAACTCGTAGAAGTGATTAGTAGTAGGGGGCGAGAGACGAGCGACAATAGCGGGGGTGTACAAGGTACAAACAAATACTATATTTTGATGCTAATACTACGATACGACTTTAACCTCTTAAGTGCCACCGGCTTAAATAAACGTCTCGCTCAGCCAAAGCGTTAATTTCACCGCACGTATATATACGTCTTTCCGAAGTACGGTCTTTTCTGTGCACTGATATCCATAAATTTATTCCAAAGGCTTTGGAATGCAATATAAGGATCTTGAAAATTTAGCGAAGGATTTACTTATTTCAAACTATTTGCTTCTTTGTTCCCTCCTCCAACCCAATACAATCACGCAACTTTTAATAGGCAATTAAGAATTTAATTCTAAGCCATACAAATTATCAAGATAAGGAATAATTTTTGTATATGAGAATCCCTTGGGGTCACTGCCAATTATTAAACATGTTCTTAACTTAGTATTGTTAAATTAATTATAAAATACATTGTGTAGCACTGATACAATTATAAGTGTAAATATCAGTGTAAATGTGTGTTTTATGTTTTATTGTGGCAGAATGTATTTTGTTTGTTTACTTTCCATTAATTAATACTTTTATTAAATAATCTTTTCTTTTTGACTTTTTATTTTTCTTTAATCAATATGCTCGCGCCCCCCTTGTAGTGTTGTCACACCCCCCAAGAGGGGCGCGCCCCACAGTTTGAGAAACGCTGACCTAATGGCTTAATCTTCAAGGTAACTTCACAAATGGCTGTCAATTCGCTTGTATCACTTTCACACATAACACTCCCCAAATTTCCATACGACTTACTGAAACTTCTGTTATTTAAAAGCTATCTTATTTGCATTTCCGCTTCACATTTCGCTTCTTGGGTTTTGGTTGGAAAAGAGTTGCCATTAATCTTGGCCCCCAAGGAACCCAGAGGTCATGTTAAAGAAAAGACGCGTGAGCCCATCACAAGTTAACCAACAATTCCACAATGTATCCATACCAAATTTTAAAAACAATTTTAACATTTGGAAATGTATCCTGTATTAAATTTTTTGAGTATAAACAAATATTGCCTGCTGTGGGGAAGACATAGTATGAGATGTGGTGTATGGTTTTCAAAGAATGTTTTCGTATGTTTAGAGTATTTTTGAAAATTTAAATATTACTGAAGCTGATCATACAACTACAAATGAGCCTTATTTTAGTGTGTGCTGGTATCAAAATAAAACACTTCACTGTTAAACAGCTCATGAGTTTATATTCAATATCAAACTATTCGCAAAATTGCTTACAATTTCTATTCAAATTGTAAAGAAACTGAAATAGAAATATATCTTACTGCAGTCAAAAATATTCACACACATAATATGTAAAAATCCTATTCCTCCACTTATTTCAGTACATTTTAAAAACTGTAGATGAAAACAATTTTTTTTATATTTATGAACAAGGCATGCAAACTCACACAGTTATAAAATTGTCTATCATTTTTAAATATACTACTATAAAACGTACATGGATTGTAAGATCAGTTCTAAAATCCTAAAGACTTTTAGAGGAGCAAAAAACATATAATTTTGGACAGATCAAAATTTTAATATAATACACAAATATACATGTTATTAAGCAAATACACATTTGAAAAATCAAAGTTCCTTCTTAAATAAGCGTAATTGAAAGAAAAATGTTTAATTTGCAAATGATTGGAAATAAATGTTTATCTAAAGGGCATCCCCAAAGTGAGTCTCAATCCTCAAACTTAAAACTCAAACTCAGTGGCACAACTATACATGAGGCACAAATATGCTTGAGGGCCAGAGCCTAATATGCCCATCCCAGTATACGTGACCATTGGGCGCTGAGGTGCATGAGCAGATGTCCAGATTAGGTGGTCTGTCTGAAGTGAGACCTCCAGTGTTTAAGACCCCAAGCAAGCTTGGTACTCATTTATCGACCCACGGCAGCGGGGATAAAAGGCAGAGTCGACCTTGCGCAGCCCTTTAATAGAACCCGGACCTGTGGTGTGGAAGTACGATACACTACCACTCGACCCTATTCGATGAAAAACAAAACTTAATGCTGGAATCTTATACAATTCCCTAATGAGAATGAGGGAGTCCAAACTTTTTTTTATGTAAACTATTTGGACGAAAATGGTTAAATATGAACATTTCACAAGTTGTGCATAAATTAAAATTAACCGTTATAGTTTATTTAAATTTTTAAGAGTACAAAAGGTGTATTTTGGCTGCACGAATTTTAAAAGGAGTACGGCTTACGAAAAAGTAGTACAAATCTATCTAAAGTAGGGTTGGTTACCTTAGATATTGTCAAACACAACAATGTATTGGAAGCCAATTCCACAATTCGTTGTTATAAAAATGTATGGAAAATTACAAGACTTATTTTTGTATTTGTAATTTTTATATTTTTTCCCTGAAATCTTTAAAACAGTGTTTCTCAAACTTTCAATACTGGCGACCCAAATTTCAATCATAATTTTTGTCGCGCCCCCACTGTACAACAATAATGTATTTACTGCAATAAAAATGCACTTTGACGCTAAAGTTACAATGCAATCTCAATTATAAACTGCATAAGCATTAAATTTTGTATACGTTACTTTTAAGTAATATATATTTTAAGAAATTGCTTAAAATATATATTAATTACTTATTATGTTATTTTTCTTTCTCTAATTTTTAAATTGGAACAGATCACAAAATGATATATTTTATTAAAGATTTATTCCCTTCAGCATCCATTTCTAAAAGTACAAATGTCATTAGAAATATAATCTAGTCTATGTTGCTCTCTATCATACCCATCACATCTGGCATTATCGGGTACGTTTGCGTGAGTCTGGACAACCTATCGGACGTCTGCGCAAAACATGTAAAAATGCTTTTCCTCGCACAATTCCAGTCAGTTTTGGTCGACTCGATAATTCTATAGCTACCGAATCCAGCTTAAATGTCCTTTTTTTAATTTGCACGTTAATTGTAATTCGCGGTAATTAAGTACTTATGGCAGTAGATTAAAACAAAATCATACATACATTTTTAAGTCGTAAGCAAACATTCGACGATAATAAAGGATCAACAAGTACACAGACGAGCATGGTTCCGATAATTAAATCAAGGAAATATTCTCGAAAATACTTAAATTTTGGATTTACCACTACTGAAGTAAATGATGAAAAAAAAAAAAAAAAAGCCCCAGCTCGTTATGTGTTAAAAATTACAAATCTGAAGAACAACATATGAAAGTTGTTTTTAAAACCATGTAAAATCATTTAGCCATGTTGGCAAAGAATTTTAAAAAGTATTTTCTTGATGAGGACAACTTGGTAGCAAGTTACGAGTGGATTAGGGATCTATTTCAAAATACTCCAGAAGGGCTCTCAACTTCCGAAGAAGAAATCTTCATAGATTTCACATCCAGTGAAAAATTCAAAGGCAATTTTGTAATAATCGCTCTATAAATTTTGGGTAGAGGTGAATGATGAATTTTCTGCACTGAGAACAAAAGCACTTCATATACTATTACCATTTTCAACATCCTACCTTTGTTAAACCGGATTTTCTACGGTGGCTGCTTTGAAGACAAAATATAGATTTCAGCTAAATATAGAAAAATAACTCAGAGTGTCAATTTCTGATATTAAACCTTCCTTTGAAAAACTTTGCTCTACAAGACAAGCCCATGGAAGTCACTAAAAATTATTAAACTTGTTCTTAATTTAGTATTAAGAAATTATTTATAAAATACCTTCTTCAGTCCTGATACATTAAACGTATACTGGCTGCAGTACCGGCTCTTTGCACGAGTTCATTTTTTAAAAAAATAAAACATTATCCTTGATATAATAGCTGAACTGTAAGGAGAGTAAAACTGCTTACACGACATTATATACAAAAATGTAAAATGATTTTTTTTTTTTTTTTAGATAAATGCTATAATTGTAAATAACTGTTTAAAAGAACTGTAATTTTAAACCTCACAGAATTAGCATTTAGAATTAATGTTAAATAATGAAAAAGAATATAAAATTCCGATGAAGAATAATTATGTTACTTCTTAATATTTAAAGCGAGAAGACTTCAAAATATTTTAACCTGGGAGCAGGCGCGCACTCGATACTAACGCTAATGGTAGTGTGAGGGGACTCAGTCACCCCAATCATTTGCTTATAATTATTTTTACTGTACACGATAAAAATCGGAATTCCCGTGAATAATTTAACTAAACGAAAGTATACTTACCAGCTTTCAAGGACTTTTCAATTTTTCTTTTATAATTTGAGAAAAAATCCAATAAAACTGAACTAAAATGATTAAAATGTGCAAGACCTTAATAAAGGACGCAAATCAGAGACACTTTTCACTAATATTACAGGAATGTTATTTGCTGGCAAAGCTGTCATATTTTGTTCAAGTTATTGTAGTTTTAATGAGCTTTCATGATCGAGAGAGTGAGTATTAAAGTCGCACTTTTCAGCTACACGAGGGCTTTTGGAGACGGACCTCGTAATTTTGAACCATGGTCAAGTGACGAGAACGACACTTGAGCTGGCCTCTTTTAACTACCACACCACTCCAACAAGAGGAAGTTTGAGCTCTCGACAGATTTAACGCGCATCTCTTCCCTACACGGTGGGTCTTTAGTGGTACTAGGGTCGAACTCGTGACACCTTTGGTGATCAACAAATAGCAAGTTGATCCTTTTCTTTCTTTTGTCTTTTTTACAAGGCGAACATAACCTTGTGGTACACTTATGGCTTCATATTTTAGTTGATGGAGTTCTTTAGGAAGCATTTGAAAATTTTCCTTTCATGTTCATCGCGTTTCTCAATCACGAATAATATGCATTCTTTCAGCAGGTTCTTCCTTTGCTTGATCAGTTTCAACTTCCTTCAATAGAGATCACAGATGCCCCGCGTCACCGCTCCCGGGTTAAAAGTGTATTTAGAATAAAAATACGGATGTTCTAAAAAGAATTATGATGTTTTTCACTATGCTTTATATGTTTGAGAATACTTATAAAAATAAATCTTAGCCAAATAATCCTTGAAATCAATCAATCCTTTTCCAAATATCATAAAACTCTTTATTATTTACAATTTCCCTAAGCGAAAAAAAAACACATAAAAGATGGGACGGAACTAATGTAGAACTAATCATACCAGTAAGTTACAAGGTTAATCAAATGATCAGCAAATGTATTAAGCAGCCTGGCTGAAAAGTGAATCATGTCTTCCTTTTCTTTCTACAATCAATGTACAGTATTTCAATAATAATTACAGTGATGAATTTTTTTATCTTCTTAGAATTTTTCTCAGGATATGGGTTTCCTTTTTTTTTTTTTTTTTTTTTTTTTTAATTTTTAATATTTTATTTTTAAAAATAAATCGTAGTAAATAAAAAAAAAATCTCTCATCGAGGAATTATAGCAAATTAAACAAAATGTTTTTTTTTTTCTTCTTCTTTTATTTGTTTTGGGATCAAACATAGCCATTTGATGACAGAAAAACGCCAGATGATAAACATAAACTATATCAGTGTTGTAGTGTATTTTTTTATTATGGAAGAAAGCATTTTGTTTTACTTCTTTCCAGTTATTTTTTTTTTTAAATCTTTAAATTTTCGATATGCTCGCGCCCCCCTAGGGGGCACGCCCCAGACTTTGAGAAACGCTGCTTTAAAAACTAGAGTGGCATCCCTCAAAACCGCGGATCCCTCTCTGTTTACCCAGCTCGCCCCAGCCTAAGCCAGCTCTGCCCTAGTAAGTGAAAATGCCATAATTTTTAACTGCGCGATACATTTTTCTTTTTTTTTTTCGAAATTTCAAATGAAATTTCTAATATAAAATTCCTAGTTTTATACGGTTGAGATTTCAAAACATATTCAGATTTTAATTACTTCTTCAGTTACCCTTTAAAAAAGATAAATGTTGAGGTATTTTGCATAAATAGATATTTTTGAATAATAATTTGAATGTTTTTGAATAGCTCAAATTTAAAATTGATCTTTATGTTTATTTATATGCATAAATGTCTACTGTAAATGTGTCCGTATATTTTTGATTACCATTTATTCAAACATTCAAGTTT
Source organism: Trichonephila inaurata madagascariensis (assembly GCA_019973955.1). Taxonomy (NCBI): domain Eukaryota; kingdom Metazoa; phylum Arthropoda; class Arachnida; order Araneae; family Nephilidae; genus Trichonephila; species Trichonephila inaurata. Next base: position 462,839 of record BMAV01008046.1, on the reverse strand, counting down.
TAAAAAAAATGTGGGAAAATCTTCATTCATGTTCTCTTTGATGTAAACTGAAGTTCAAGCACTTAAAATTCAAATATAATTCGGTGTACCTTAACAACATATAACTAGTTACTGTACGTAAACTTCTCTGAACACTTGGCATTGAAATCTAGGAAGAAAAAAAAAACTAATAGATCTGAATAAGTATTTTTTTCTCGTTGTTATTTTTATCAAAGTGTAAGAAAATGTTTCAAATTATTTGATGAAGTTTAAATTTATTCATTTTTAGTAGTTGGAAAGTTTAAAAGGTTTCAAATTTTAAAGTGTTCGGTGTTTTATTATTATTATTATTTTGGCATCTTATAATGAAATAATCATGTTTCAAAAACTGAAAGCATTAATTAAGATAAGAAAAATGAAGCAGTAGAATATACTTAAAAAAGTAATTTGTCTATTTATATAAAATAGCAGATTGTGCCCTGACACGCCCCAACTTGTTACAGTTTCAAATTAATATGAAACCAAAAGGGAATTATAACATATTTTATTTATGCGTTGGGACTTTTCAAAACTTTTAAAATCTCAAATCAAGCGAACAAACAAACATTAACTGGGCTCTAAAGAAATTCTTCCCCGATTTCTTACGATTGCTCCTGCGAGCCATAAAACTTCCTGTCCGTGTCCTGCTGTGTGGCTTCCACCGTCCCTAATTATCTTTCAAGATGTTAAGCCTTTAAAGAGGGGAAAGGATTTCAGAAAAATACGGCTTAACCGCTTTTGAGAATCTTACTTGAAGGCGAAAATTTACGTGCGGTGCATTTTCGAAGCAGTTTTAGAATGGCAGGATTTTACGTGCAAAACGCTTGGAGTGTTAATGGTGGAATCAATTGTTCTCTCAACATCACTACTAAATGTGGTCTTGTTTTTATACTGTTCGATGGGCTTAAAATCTTTATATATGCCATTGATAAGCATTGAAACATGGCACAGAGCCATCTATTGAGTGAAAATGGCTATTTTTCTTTTTTGCCTGTTTGACTTGCGCATGTTCTGAAACTTATAGATACCAAATTTCCCTGGAATATTCACGGTAGTTTTCTCTCCAGCACCTCTTGAACACTTGCAATTTAATTCTGGCCACCCTATTTATAAGTATTATAATAAGTAAGTAAATATGCAAGTATTATAATAAATAATTAAATATAAAATTACTTATTATAATACTTATTGATCAATAATAATAAGTGTTATAATAAACAATTGAAAATATGTCAAAATATAAAAATTAAAAAAGTATTATAAGTCGAAATATGAAAAATTCTCTAAGGGGTGGGAACATTAAGTCTTCTCACGAGGGCGGCCGACACCCTAGGATAAGCCATGTGCCTCCCACTGGGGAGGAAACTGTGAGTCAAAACTACATTGTGGCAATTGGTATCCACCTATATGGTGCCACTTTAAAAAGAGATACCAGCTCCTGCGGAATGTACTAGGTCTGCAATGGTAATTACCATTGCTGCCCCATTTGAAAGAAAAAAAATATTTCCCAGACAAAAAGAGAGAGAAAAGAAGAAGCATTCAATCAACAGTTTCTGTCTGTGATGAAATTCATTACTGAAACAAATTTATTAAACTAAAATTAGCAAAATCAGAAGTAGGACAAGAAATATTACGTGCTAAAATACAAAACATCATAAAATACAACCTGTTCACTGTGTTTAGATGGAAAATTTTAAAATTAGGTTAAGCAACAAATCTGAAATGCAAAATATTAATGACTATTAAAGTTTAATAAGTGGTTGATATTTATTGAATTAGGAACTAAATCTAAAAACTTCGTGATTTCTGAAGCTGATATTTTTAACTAGTATTAAGTATAAAATAATTATTGATATTGTCACTATCTATGGAAGGAGATTACAATGATTCCCATTCTCCTAAAAGAACATAATTTCAGTTCAGATAAACAAAGGGAAAAAAATTTTTTCACCTTCTAAAAATCCAATATGGTCAGCAGAGAGAAAACTATTGATTATAGGTTTCGACAAATTTTTTATTTCAGACTAAATAGCTCAGCAGATTATCTGTTTTAAAATTGTACGTCTCGCATTGTGCAATTCTTTTGTCATAAGAAGAAAACAAAGAGTTGCATATGAAATTTTTTGAACCTAATTTTTTAAAATTTAGTTCGAGCAAACGATTAACTATAAATTATTGGTTTCGACAAAGTTCATTCATAAATGGGACAAGCGATGATCAACTAGTTTAAAATTTCATGATATATCGCATAATTTTTATGAACCAAAAACGAGATGTAGAGATAATTCTTTCTGGAAGGATAAATTTCGAATTAGTGTGTGAAATATTATTAAACTTTAAAATTCTTTCGAGTTGTTATTTTGAATTCGTGACAATGCTTTTGCGGAATACTTTTTCCGATGTAAAGTGAAGTTAACTAACTGTTGTTCGTTTTGGTCGGAGTAGAACTGAAGCGAGGAATGGATGTGTCTTTTTTTCTGGCGATTAGGAAAGTTTTTCTGTTAATTTTTTTTTAAATTAAAAGAATGCACAGCGGCATGAATTTTTTTGCAAATTTTGGACTGAATTTTCTTCACTCCTTATTAGTTCGCTTAAAAATATTGGATGAGGGTATTTCCTTAGGCTTAGGAAATGTCTACGAGAATTACAAAAGCTAATATGTCTTTATCCCGCACTAGATCTCTCGTTACTAGTATCAATGGAAATCCAAGCTCGACTCTTAAAGAACCTTTTCTGCCACAGATTGCCGATAAGAACAGTAAAACTTCCCTTCCGCCGATTCCGAGTCAAACCGCTAAAACAACCTGTCAAAATAACGCACCAAATCGTCACATGTATGACAACGATAGGGACCACAGTGACACTTCTACATCCAAAACCGTTCCTCAGCTGCCAGAAGTCCGTCCTGCGACAAGTGGGGACAGTTCATCGAGTAACAAGAGCTCAACAGGGAAAGCAAAGATCTCTGTTGCAACACCGGAACAGGTGATGAAATTGTACGTACATAAGATGACTCCATTTGAACAACAAGAAATCTTTTCATACACTCATATTTATTTTCTTGGTGCAAATGCTAAGAAGAGGCAAGGTATTATAGGTGCTCCTTCTAATTGTGGCTATGATGATAGCTCAGGATCCTACATCCATGTTCCCCACGACCAAATATCCTACCGATATGAAATGTTGAGGGTAATTGGCAAAGGTAGTTTTGGGCAAGTTATTAAAGCTTATGATCATAAAAATTGCCAATATGTAGCTCTAAAGATGGTGCGTAATGAAAAGAGATTTTTTCGACAAGCTCAAGAAGAGATTAGGATACTTGATCACTTGAGGAAACAGGACAAAGATAATGCCATGAATATAGTTCACATGTATGAGCATTTTACTTTTCGAAACCATGTCTGCATCACATTCGAGCTTCTCAGTATTAATTTGTATGAACTTATTAAGAAAAACAAATTTCAAGGTTTTAGCTTGCAGCTAGTGCGTAAATTTGCTCATTCCTTATTACAATGTCTGGATGCCTTGTATCGTAACAAAATTATCCATTGTGATTTGAAACCAGAAAATGTTCTGTTAAAACAGCAAGGAAGGAGTGGTATTAAGGTGATTGATTTTGGGTCCAGCTGCTTTGAGGATCAAAGAGTATACACCTACATTCAGTCTCGGTTTTATCGGGCCCCAGAAGTTATTCTGGGTTTGAAGTATGGAATGCCAATAGATATGTGGAGTTTGGGTTGCATTTTGGCAGAGCTGTTGACTGGGTATCCTTTGTTACCTGGAGAGGATGAAAGTGATCAATTAGCTTGCATGATAGAACTTCTTGGCATGCCATCCCAAAAGTTATTGGAGCAATCAAAGCGTGCAAAGACATTTGTAAACTCAAAAGGTTATCCACGGTACTGTACTGCAACTGTACAACCAGATGGTAAATTAGTATTAAGTGGTGGAAGATCTCGTCGAGGTAAATTGAGAGGACCACCAGCAAGCAAAGACTGGATACGTGCTCTTCGAGGATGTGATGATGTACTATTCATAGACTTTTTGAAGCGTTGTCTTGAATGGGATCCAGCAATTCGAATGACACCTCCAGCTGCATTAAGACATGGATGGCTGCGACGAAGACTTCCGCGCCCACCTCAGAGCTCCAGTAACACTGCTGGTGGTGATCCATCTCATCGTGTTTATGTACAAGATGGCAGCAGTAGTGGTGGTTTAACAGCTGCACGCTCTAGTCTTGTTCCAAAAACTAGTGTAAATAATTTAAAAGGCAGGACTGCCCTGAGTAGTGCTGCAGAGAGCATTGCTGGTGCAATTGACTCTCGTACATTACCTACTATTGGTAAGATTCCTTAATGTATGTGATATTTAGATTTAATTAGAGTTTTATAATGAGCTTTTGCAACACTTTTGCGAGGTTTTAAATGTACAATAGTTATGCAGCATTTCCTGGAAAATGTGTACACACTTGATGCATTTTAGTCGTGCTGTATTTTTTATGTATGTTAATGCAAGAATAGGTCTAAAAAAATTTTTAACTAATTTTTTTTAGTTTACCAAATTTTATTCAATTAATAAATCAATGGTATGATTACATTTCAATGCCTGTAATTTTTTAAGTAGCATTTTGAAATTTTTAGTTAGGATAAATTTTTTATGTTGATATTCATTGGCTAATTTTACATGTGTGTGTATGTACTTTGTTTTAAAGAATTCTTAAGTTGTAAACCTTTTTAAGGAAATTGTATAAGAATATTTTTAAAAAGTAATGGATATTTTAATGTGAAAAATATATTAAGGATGAAAATTTCTGTAATATTAATTGAAAAAAAATTTAATTTGTGAAATTTTTTTCATAAATTTATTATATGGTATAACGTAAAATTTTCCATTTATTTTTTCATATTTCAAAATTAGCAAGTAGTCTTCTATTAATTCTTTTGGAAGCTTTTTAATTTCTGAATTTTATGTCCATGTATCATTTAATAATACTTTTTAAAAATGTACTGCATATTTTTAAGATATGTAAATGTTTTTGGATGTGAAATTAAGTTTTAATGAATTATTGTTTAAAAAAGCTGCATTAATAGTATTTATTTGGTAATGACTTTTATGTGTGTTTTATTAGGGCTGTCCAACCTATGGGCCACATGTTACTTAACCAAAATTTGTATACTTACAAACTTTAAGGATTATTATTAAAACATTTTTCACAATTATGTTCATAAAAGCATTCTCAAATAATGTATTTTTCCTTTGTGTACATTGACATGTACTTATTAAATTTACTGCTCTGTAAATCTAGAAAATATGTGTGTAAAAATTTTAAAGCTGGATAATGTCATGCAGATAGTCGTCAAGAATGTAACTTTCATAAGAGATGAAATTATTTTCACATCCATACCTTAAATTAATGAATTCCTACTAGGGAAATTATATATGGACAGTTTAGAAGCAAGGTGGTTCAATCAAATTAAAATTTTGAAAAAAGTTTTATGAATCACTGAATGAAATCGTATATGAATTCTAAATTTGTTCTACAACAGACAGATTAGACATTTTTAGACTTAATTGCTTCTTTATATGAATTAACATTGAATCTTCAAGACAAAACCAATTTACTAACATTATGCTATGTAAAATTAGTGCAAACTTTTTTATGCATATTGACATGTTGGTAGAACATATTTGGGAAAATACGCTGCTTTGTTTTTTAACTTGGTACAGGAATTTGAGAGCAACTTTCAGTACTTTTGGAAAAAAAACATTAGTCTTTGTTACATTTATGCAACATTATTTTTTTTACGAGTTTAAAGTATAATATCAATCAAGGTTATTTAATCGATCATTATGTTATACAGTCAGACCCAGATTTAACAAAATCATTAGGACCAAGTATTTTATTTGTTAATTCATGGTTATTTGTATTATCGGAGTCCAAAAAAAAAAAAAAAACTTTTTTTACTTACCTTTTAGAAATTCAAAAATTAGCAACTATATATTAAATATCCATAGTTAGAAATTGCACCCTTTTTAATTAGTAACTAAAATTACTACTAGCAAATTATATAATGCTCCAGTTAATTGGAAATTTTAAAATACAGACTAACAGATGTTTGATAATCTTTTTGATTCTTGACTTGAAAGAGTTCTTTTCTGATTTTTTGTAAAGGAAGAAAATATTATGTCGTTTACACTCTTCTGCATGATGTATGATTTCACAGTTTCTAAATGTTGTGAAGCATTATAAAACAGAAAGGATAAAAAAAGGATATAAACAGGAGTTTCAGGAAGAAATTTTCCATCCTATTTAAAATTCATTTGTTAAGTCTAAATATGAGCTGCACCCTTTCCCATTGAATTTGCTGCTTCAAGAAAAGTCTTTTTCTGATACGAAAAAGGGATATGTCATTTGAAAGAAAATCGCAATCTTTCGGATCAAAACTATTAAAAAATTTTCAGTTGAAATAATTTGTTAATTCGGGGTTTATTATTCTTTAAATAGAGGTTTTTTTGCTTTGATTTTAATTAGAGGGAAAGGAAAATTCAGTAATTATCAAAATTCATTAAATTGGGGTCTAATTGTATGTATACGTAAAGAAGAAACGTGATTCACTCACTCATTACAAGTTTTGTGGAACTATTGGACTGACAGACTTAAAGTTTGCCAGACTTGTTTCTTTTGTTGAGTTGAAATTCACTAAGAATGGGTTTTATCAAAATCATCCTGAGGGGAGAGATGGAAAAGTGTACATATATATATGTAGGAGAAAAGCAGTTCGCTCACTCAGAACAAGATCTCTAGAATTGCTAGACATAGAACTTGAAATTTCACTATTATGTTTCTTTTGTACAGATGAACTATGAATGGGTTTCTTGTAGAAATCAATTCTCAGGGGTGCCTGAAGGAGAAATGTGCATAAAATATCAGTTTTTGAACTATTAGAACTAAGGGCTTGAAATTTGGCAGCTATGTTTCTTTTGTTGAGTATACCTAAATCTTTTTAGTTTGTAATAAAACCAGAGTTTTTATTAATGTGTTTGTGAATGATTGATCTGTCAATATCATCTCTCTTAAAGTTCAACTTTTAGTCAGTCTTATTAATATCTTAATACAGGGGTGGGCAAATAGCAGCCCGTAGGCCATATGGGGCCTGCAGATTTTGTTTGCAATTTGCCAAGATGGTAAGAAAATTGACTTTGAACTGAGATTTCTTTCTTATGCACAGTCAAAGATTCATGTATTTTTTGCTATTAGGAAAATAGAATTCCTTTTTAGGAAAACAAAGTAACTGAAAGTGTTTTTATTTGGGGATCATGTGCAGAGTTTTGAGGACAAGATCACAAGAAGATTTCAAGATTGTCAGAAAATTGAGCCTGAATTCAATTTGTTGTTATCCCATTGCTGTATATATTGATACAGCTTTTGAGGAGCAACTGCTTGAATTTATTGATTTGCAGTCAGATCACAATGTGAAGGAAATATTTAATGCTATGACATTGACTTTTTCAAGTCTTTGTCAGCTGAAAAATTTCTTTGTATGAAGAAATTTGCTGAGGAATTGTTCTTTATATTTGACATATATTTGTGAACAAAGATTTTCTTGCATGATCAACCGGAGTAAACATAAATGCAAGTATAAGATGAAATAAACTTGCAGGCATTCATCAGAATTTAAACAAGCAATCTCACTCCTGATTTTAAAAAAAATAGTAGAAATGTATGATAGGGTACATTTCTTTCACATTAAACTGATTCTAAAATTAAATGTACATGCAGCTGTAGATAATATGTAATTAACTCAGTATATATAAATTGAACAAAACTACTATTTTATTAAATTTATGTTTATCATTTTTGTAATGAATGCAATTATTTCATAAAGGTGCAGCCCTCCAGAGAGTATCCTCCATTTACATAATGTGGTCCGCAAGCCAGAAACAAGTTGCCCATCCCTGTTTTAGTATATAAATATCTTAATGGTTACCATTTATTAGGAGCATAATCTTAATCACAAGGAATCTTGAACCCTCACCAATAATATTAAAGGTTCACTTAACTGACACTGGAAGCCTTGTATCACAGTTCCCAATCTAGCATAAATCTCCATGAGTTTTTATCAAACTCCCCAATTATAATAAATATTCGAAAGACTTGCTTTATAATCACAATCTCAGCCTCCTCTCTTATAATTACAATCTCAACATCCTCCATGGTTTCACTTTATAACTCGTTAAATAGCAAACCTAATCTGAATGGGTCATTGTTCCTTCACAAGGCAGGGTTCTTAATCAAACAATCCATAAAATATGTTTCACTCCCCCAGGTGAATTTGAAGATGCATTTGAGAACTTGTTTTCACTGCAGCATAAAAGATAATATTTATGTATTTGGATTAGATGTTTAAACACATTGACTAACAGTTGAACCATAGAAAATACCTGGTAATTCAGCTATATTTATAAAGCCCTTATTTTATTTGGAAAATGATTCATTCCTTAAAGTTTAATTGGCTATTTTCTTAAAATTATTTAAAATGTTAAATTTTCACCTTATTAATTTTTTTATCATGACACATTTTTCCATTCACCCATGCTAAGAAGATATACCTAAATCTTTTATCTTCTGAAGAAAAGTACTCTTGTCTTCTTATTCATGCCATTGTTATTTGAAAGTGCGTACAGTTATGACTAATTCTTTTCAAGAATAACACACACAAAGAATAAAATTAAAATAATAGTATCTGATGAATATATTGAGAACTGACTAAAAATTGCAGCTACTTCTATTGAACCATTTCTAAACATTTTAGTTTCTCAAAAACTATAGTAGGGATCTCACTAATTTTATGGTGCTATTTTTTCTTTTACTTTGCATTTATAATAAAGTCATTAATTGTTAAAATTACTTCAATATGTGTTAACTATATATATTTTTATATATATATAGTTCTCTTCCACATCATCAGCTATCAATATTGTATTTCATGTGGGATCCAAAACAATTGGTTTTCTTTCAGTGTAGCCCATGGATGCCAAAAGGTTGGAAATTCCTGATCTATAAGAGTTTTCAAGAATAAGAAGAAAAAATATTACCCCAAAAGTTCTGTAATTAAAAGAATTCATGGTGTCTTAAGTTCATTTTAAGTGAAAAACAGTGCTAAGAGTATTTTTCATTCTCAAGTAAATTTTTATAGCCTTGTCTAAGAATTTTTATAATTTAATAATTTTTTTTTATAATTAAAGAAAAGTTTGTATTTATTTTATGGGTTAGCAATCTCTTGAAATTAAAATGATTAAATTTAGCAAAATGGACTTTAGTAAAAAAAAAAACCAATCTAAACTTGGAACACATTCTTAGACAGAAAAATATCCTATTTTTCATGTAAATTTTTAAATTGTGTAATATATAAATTGCTTATCATGCCATTTCTCTTTTTGAAATATTTCATGAACATACTATTTTTCACTTTAACATTTAAAGTGAAAATCTAATTTATCGCTGTAAGAGACAAAATAGACACATTTTCTGTGGGAAAAAATGGATCATCTCAAAAAGAAATCAGTCGTATATAAAATATACTTTACTATAAAAAATAGTGAAGTCAGAGTATATGATTAGAATCCTTTTCTGTTTGAAAAAAAAAATGCTCAAATTTTGGGTCCTGTTTTTTTTTATATTACACTAAAACGTCTTTAAAACATAGGTCTTCATAACAATAGGAATTAATTTTTAAAGAAACTACTCAGTTATTACATTTACAGTGGGCCACAAAAGTGAATAATGTTTTCAACTAATAAAAATTAATATCGGAATTGCAATTTTTTTTTTAAATAATATCTACAATTTGTTCTTATTCGAATAAGATAATCAATTTTCAAAATAAAGTATAACTATTATTTTTAGTAATTACTAAACTAAATTATGAAAAAAAAACTATTTAAAGCTATGTTGAAATTTTTTTAAGTGTACGAAGACTTTTGTTGCATAATTTTTTAGTAGATTTTGATTATTAATTTTTCAAAATAAGTTATACTATGTTTTAAAAATTGACTATTATTCAAATAAGAACATGTTGCAGATATTATTTA
>BMAV01008046.1:418568-452719 GCA_019973955.1 Trichonephila inaurata madagascariensis | reverse complement strand
AAAAATTGACTATTATTCAAATAAGAACATGTTGCAGATATTATTTAAAAAAAATTGCAATTCTGATGCATTAATTTCTATTGGTCAAAAACGTGACATTTTATAGAAAATTGTAAGTGTATAAAAACTTTTGAGGCCCACTGTATATATGTTGGAGAAACACTGGCATCACGCGATTTAAATTTCTGAAAATCAATTGTTATATTCTGTTTGCTTTTTAAAAAAAATTACTTTTGTTCTATCTTTATAGTGTAAAATACTCTTTTCACTACTAATGATGCATTTTGTCAATATTATTCATATTGAGTACATTTAATTTTTCTTGCATGTTGATGCATTCTCTTCATATAGCTCCCAAATATTTCTTCAAATCTAATGTGCAGGATTTGTTATTTTTAAAAATAAAATTAATAGAAAAGGCATGATGATTTAAATTGAAATTGAAATCTTGCAATTGAAAGTGGCCTTAAAAATAATTTTAATGAGGGGATGAAAAATGCTTTTTGCTGGGTAATAATCAAAAATAGAGAAATTAAAATTAGTTTAACTGAATAAAATATTTTTATGATTACTAATATCTGAAGATCCTTAAATATACAATTACATAATAGACAATATACTTCAGTATTTATAGACTAGATATTTTCTGTGACAGTTCTCACTTTATTTTGTTCTTGAAAGTATCAATTTCGAAAAGCCATAATGTATTTTCCTGTTACATTTTAAATACAAATTCAAATTTGTTCTCCCTTAACCATTAATTTACTGTCAAAGCTTGGAGATATTTATGTATTATAACACAGCCTTAATGAAAGTTAAAATAAATTTAATGATGTAGTTAAAACTTTGAGCAAACTCATTATGAAATTATAATTGAATTAATTGCTTTTGTTATTTATATTATATATTTATTTGCTAGAAGCAACTAGTGAGCAAAAAAAAAAACTTGTTCATTTTTAAGACTAATTGATATTTCTCATTTCACAGTTTTATTTAAGCTACAAAGAAATTGTTTATTTCCTTGTTAGTTCTATAAGTATTTGCAATTTTATATAGAAATACATTCCAATAAAATTTTGGTAAAAGTAACATAATTCTGAGTACTAATTACTTAGGTTTTATTGCTGTTCCGCAAATACTGAATTATATGAACTCATTGAGGAATAAATTTTTGGCATGCGAGTGCTGTAAATAATAAAGGAATAAGAAAATGATTATATGAATTAAAGGTAAAATTTGAGAATTTTTAATATTTAAATAATTTAAAATATTGAAATGAAAAAAAAAACTTCCTCAAAAATACGAATGAATATCTAAGGAAGATGCTATCAATTATGATTAAGTTTATTGATCAATTATGAAGTAACATTGATAAAAATGTAAAATTGTTATTTTTTTTATTTGTGAGACATTTATATTTTTAAGATGCACTAGTTATATACATGGCTACCTACTAGAATTATATTTATGAAGTAAAAATGTCAAATTGGCAGCATCAGTTCATGACTCATGTTAAGACTACTTTAATGTGTAAGTATTGATTAAGTTGCTTATTGTGTGTTGGCTGCATTTGATGTACATTTTCCTCTAAAAGTCTGTGTACAGATGTTCATCTTCCATATTCATGCAAAAATCGGTAATTAAATGGAGTCTTTCTGAATCAATACTATATATTTATTAATTCCTCTATTATAAATTCAAATAGTGTAAGCAACAATCACCCAATCATTACATGAAATAATATAAATATTCATAACTTGAGAATGACACAAATCGTATGTGTCAAAAGTCTATATACACTGGAAAAAACCTTTATAATAATGAATTGTCACTAAAAGTTAATGCTTCTTGCTATTCCATTCTTTTTATAACCTCTCTCAGCATATTTGGCAGAGATTCAACTAGCTTGGTTGTCTTTTAAGTGGTTATTTTGTTTTTTTTTTAACTATGACAGATTCGAGCATTTCTTTCAATGTTATACGTGCTCCCTGATTATCCATTTGAGTAAATCCCACAAATGCTCTATTGTGCTTAGGTCTGTTGGCTGGGGTGGCATGTGGAATTGGTTTGCCTGTGCAATGTTAATATTCATTCACTCAAGGTGACACTGCAGATGGCTGGCCTGATCATGGCTCAGACATTAAAATTTTAGTTGGTTTGTAGCTTATGAACACTTTTTGAATCAATGAATGCCTCCTATTAACAGTTTCAGCAATTGCTGTTAAAGATTTCCCCCTTTTCTAAAAATCTGTGATGGTCTTTCTTTCATTAATATATCAATCTCTTTTCTGTTACCTGCCATGGAATCACACAAGCATCCAAATCTGAAATACTAAATTCTAGAAGCTTATAATTACTTAAAAACATGACTTGGTGCAATTATCTCACAATAAAAGGTCTTGAAAAGCTCTATTTAGTAAATGTATGCAGACTTTTTTTTGTTGGGAGTGGTTGATTATTTAGAAGTTTTTCTTGTTTTTGCATGTTAAGGTGAATTTTGTTCTTATTTGAATAAGGAAATTTTGAAGAATCCCTGACAGGTATGTTAATTTTCTTAAGTGAAATTTTAATATTAATTTTAGCATAAACATGTAAGATGATTGCCTGTATGCAGATTTTCGGAGGCAAGTGTAGGGCCTGTGCTTAAAATCAAAGGTGCTAAAAATTTGAAGCTGTATACAGAATTTAATTGATTTGTTGTTTTACAAATTTAAGTGATATCAAATGGTCCTGTGTGAATCTTCCTTTAGGTGTATAATTTTATATTCAGTAATGTTAGCCTTTTATAACTGAAAGATGCCTTTTCTTTTTGGTAGACATTCAATTGATTCAAAAAGGAAATTGCCTTGTACATAATATTTGTATGTTGGATTCTTTAGTATCTTTTTACTTTCCTCTTTTTTTAAATGATAAATAGCAAGCAACATGGGAATGAGAAATTTGCTTTTTTGTTGATCTTCTATTTTGTTTTTAAATTAATCAGAATAAAAGGTGCAATGCTAACTGATAATTACTTTAGGCTGCAATAGCCAGGTGATAAAGTATTAGTAAAATGGTTTATAGGATCACTTGATTAAGTATTCATGAATTAATGGAGTTATTATAAATATCTGAGAGATTGACAAAGTCTTTGTATATACTATGTTGTGAAATTTAAGAATAAAGAGATGTCCTACTGGAGATTCAGAAATATGAGATGTGTGTATGGTTAATACAATTTAGTGTGTTTCTAATATTAAAAACTGATTATAGGGTGCATTCTCTAAATTTGGGGGATCTGTAGACATTTTATTTTAAAAAACTTTTACTTATTGATTATCCATAAGATCCGGTTTTTTAGTAATTTTTACATTAGTTGCATTAAAAAATTACCCAAATCACTTACCTACATTCTGTATTTTATCCCCAAATTCATTTAAAAGCTCAAATAAAATTCGATCATTTGTATGGGGAATAGATATATTTCATCAATGAAAATAATTCTTATTTTATATGCAGAGCAAATTTTTCCTTTTCAGTCTATATATTTACCGTCTAGTTCTGAATTTTCTTATTATATTTTATTTTCTTCTCAAGATAAAAATTTCACAAATCTAGGTTCTTTTACTCTAAATTAATGTTCTAAGAGAAAAAAAAAGGAATGCTTTTTGTAGAACTCTCTTGAATCTTAAACGAGATTTTAATTAAAGAAAGTACTCTTCTGATTAGCATGGTCAGGGAAGATAATAGTATTGCAAGAAATTGTTGATTAATTTTGTATTATGCTATTCCCATCTTGAAAAATGAAAAACTAAGGCTGTGTCTTCAGCCGTATGTAATATGTTTATTTTGAAAATGAATTTCAGAAGTTTAAGTTAGTGGTCAAAAGCTTTAAGGAATATTCAACACACACACAAACACTTGAATTCTATTATATCTTAAGCGTTGCAGTATCCCAGTTATCAGAGAAATGACCTTGTATTAACTGAATTGTGGGTTCAATGCTCTCTCTTCTGGAGAGATTTTGCATGTTTAATTCAATTGGACATTTAAAGTCTTCTTGAGAAATTTACAGAAGAATGAAATACCAGCACAGGTATTACACTTGTTATTTACTTTGAGCTTACCCTTGTTACCTGATTTGAGTTTCATGAGATGTGATCTGATGTCAATGACGTAGTTCTTTAAGGATTCTAATTAAAATTTATGCTTATACCAGAGTTTATAAATATGAGGTAAACAGTTAGTGATAGTAAAAAAGAAAATAGAGAAAATAATCAATTATAGATATTTTTGAATTGATACATGTGCTGTTGTTTAATGTAATGAAACAAGATGGAAGATTCAGGTTGTGACACTGTAGGCAGTATTGAATCTTGTATTTGAAGGTGTTAACGAAATTTGATATTTTAGTTTATCTTTCTTTTATATATTTTTTTCTATTTTAATTTGAAAAAGAGTCATGTGATTCAATGAAATAAATTCAGTAAAAATTAAAAACCATTGATATATTTTTAGGATTTCAGATGTAATAATTTTTTGTTACTTATCCTCATTTCAAAGACTGAAACATATTAAAGGAAGGAATTATATATAATGTTGAAGTGAATGACAATGACTAACTACATTTAACTGCATGCATTCTCACATCTGGTTGATATTAAAGAAGCTACAAAGAAGGGATGATTTGAGGAAGCTTGGCAGTAAGGTAGAATTAGCTATTTAATCTTCTCGGCCGTTATTTTATTTAAGAAGTGTAATGTGCTCCTTTGAGCATGATGTTGACTGAAACTCAACTGACATTTTCATCATATACAAAGTAGCCATCAGCACAAGCAACAATATTTGTGCTTTCAATCTATGATTATATAGTACTATGCATCATGACAAGTTTCCAAAGTTTTGAACTTGATATCTTATAATCTAAATTTTAACAGAAATTGTCTATATCTAGAACTTAGTGCAGTAAATTAGTGTATTTGTTGTTATATAATGCTCACTTTATTAACCTGTATTTAGTATCAAAGTTATCAAATAAATACAGTTTAATATTTAAGTTGTAGAAATTATTCAAAATGATTAAGGTTGAATTGTTTTTTATTTACATTTGAAAATATTTTGATTCTTTGAAGTTTTTTTCCCCTCTTTTTTTTTTAAATTTTTTTTTAATTGCAGTTTCATTGTTTTGATAAGAGCATTCTACTTCTAGATCCTAATAAGAAGTGATATTCAAAGTTTAATTTTAATAGTTTGCTAAATTTTTTTTTAAAAAATTGTCTTAAAAATAGATTTAAATTTGTGATGAATCAGTTACTGTGTGTTATATTTGCCCAAAAATTATTTTTATTTAGGTAATATTCTCAACAAAGATTAATGCAAGAATTCCTGTTAAACTTTTCTTTTCATTACTTAAGACTATATGTCCTTTTTAATTTAAAAACAGCATTGTTTGTACAGTAATTTATAATAGTTAGAATACAGTAATTGGTAGTTAGTTTGGAAAAAAGGTAGATATATTTAATAAAAAATTCAATTAAACTAGTTTATTTTTTGTTTGTAAAAGTGCGTGAGTAATTATAACTTTTTCTGTCTTGTTGTGAAATGTATATTTGTAAGTAATTGAATGTATGTGGTGCAACATTTCATATTCAGTGTGTATTTGGGGAAAAATCTGTGATTTCTCTCTCTCTCTCTATATATATGTATATTTGATATGTTCTATCTGGGTTTAGCAGGGTCATTTGCCCTATCTGCCCTTTAGATCTGAAGGTAGCACCCATGTGCCTTTGTGTTCATATGCATCTGTTAAATTGTTATGGAAAACTGATAGATTTTTCATATATCATGAGCTACAAATGTAATTTAACATCTCTTTTCCAACTTTTGTGCCCCTTTTTTAGATCTAGAATAAATTTTTCATTATTTTATTCATTAACTGAATTAGGCAAGATGAGTATCAATTATTTATTGCTTAAATTTCCTTTTCAGTTTTATCATTATCAGCAGCTAATTTCTTTTATTAATATCATTGTTAAGCTGTCATTCTCATGAAATTAGATCTCTGATCTAGGAAAAGTCATAAAAGAATGGTTTGTCATTGCAAACATAATGGTCCAGGTATTTTTCATATTTTATAAATTAAAAAGCTTTCTAAAGGTCTTTGTTTCAAGTTTCATACTCATTTGAATAAAATTATTTTTTAAGAGACTACATGATCATTTTCCCTACATTTATGCCCTGCTCATTTTTAGATTTGGAATAATTTCTGTGTTCCTTAATGAAAAATAAATTCTGAGATGATGAAACATGTTAGAGTGAAAGAAGGATTAACGAGAGAAATTTTTATGGTAAAATTAGAGATTTCAGTAGTTTTATTTACCCAAACATACACTTTACTTTTCTTTTTTTTAAAAAAAAAAAATTTGCCCATGGACTTGTTCTTTTAGTTGTGTTAAAATTTTTATTTCTGTATCTCCCCAGTTACACAAAAACAAGATTTAAAAGGAATATTTAACATTGAGTGTATTAATTTTTTTAAACATTGTGTTCAACTATGTTATTGAATGAAATAGTTACTAATAATATAATGAAAAGTCATGTATCAAATTCTGCTTTTTTAAAATTGGGAATTCAAACTGTACATTAAGCGTGTAGTATTTTTCTCTATTTCCACATCTCAGGAAGTGGTACTTTTGTATAAAGATTTATCCCAAGGAATTTATAAAATGTAAGAAATCTTACAAGAGCCTTGTTAAGAAAAACAAGTTTTTTTTATATATACCTGAAGTTCTTAAATGAATTAAATTTCTGTTTACAGGGAATCCCAATCCTCTTAATTATAAATAATAATAGTGTAAGTTATCTTTTATTTTTATTTATATATTTTTGTAAAAATTGAATAAAGGGAGGAGAAAAATTCTAAATTTTGTTGCCTCTAGAACAAATCAAACTTCATAAAATACAACACTTGTTTCTTCTGTGACAGATAATTTTGTTTTAAAAAATTAACATTTTTCAAACATCATTTAGCTTATTTTTTTAAAGCATTTGTTTGATATTTCCTGCATTTCATATTGTTAATTTCCCCTTATTTTCCCCTATTGCTTTCTAACATATTATATTTGTAATTAGAGAAGTAGACTTTTTTCTGGTGAAGTTCAAGTAAAACTATGAAATTAATTATTAAGATTCTAAAAAGGGCACCATTGTGTGAAATTTTGAGTTGATGTGAGGTAAATCTTAAATGGTCTTCAAAATTCTTATGCATGGCAGTGTGATAGTTCGTAGAAAAATATGTATTTGAGAATCAATCTCTGTCTTTATCTTAGCTGTTTCAATAAAATATCTGATCCTTTGTTGATAACTTTTTCTTCAACTTATCTGTGCATTCTTGTAGATCTTTTTAAAATATGGAAGCAACTAAACTCTCCTCCTTTTTCTTAGAATTGAGATTTTTATGGGAATTCAATGAACAATTCAAAATAACACATTTTTAACAGTGTGACTTTTTAAATAAATTTGAAAACTGCAAAATAGGCTTAAATTTAAAATAACATTGAAAAATGATTCCTATATTATCTAACTTTGCAGTGCACCAGAGTTGGAAAGTATTGCCATTATTTACAATGCTTTTTCTATTACATTTTATAACTTACGTTTTATGATTTTCCTTTTTTTTTCCCCCAATCAAACGGAGAATTGAAGTTAAATTTTGAAGTAAAAATTATAATCTTGAACTATAAAAATTTGAACCATTTCAGAAAGCAAACTTGAATATTCAAGATTGTTTTTGTAGTAAAACCTGCCGTAAAAGTGCTTTTTTTGTATGAATGTTGAGATCATATAATAACTTGGATGACTTCTGGAATTAAATTTGTCTTGATACTTATATTTGTATTAAAATTATAAATAAAATAATTTACTTTAATTATTTTGTATTTATCATTTTAATTTTATCTTATTCTGGCTTTTTTTTTTTCCATTTGTTATAAAATTGATAGATTATATTAATTTTAACAATTAAAACTTAGAAAGCAGTTGTACAAGATAGCTTTTTTTTTTTTTTAAATTTCATCGTGAATCTTTAATTGTTTATTTAAGACTGATAAATGAAATTAATCTGTCCCTTAATTCATTTTATTTAAATTTCTATTACTACTACTCTTTTTAAGAAAAAGGTTAAAAGCTATCTCAAAATATTTGAATAGGTTCATTTCAAAATGCTACTATAGTATGAATTTATATGCATTGTTACATATAGGTGTGTCTAGGGAGAAAGTTATGATTATGCATGGTTTTGTTAGAATAGACTCTTCAAAATGTATAATGATGCATTGCTATATATATATATATATATATATATATATAATGATCAGGTAGTTTATGATCAGTAATTTTATGATCAGGTAGTTTAGAATGCTATGGTGACTAATATAGAGATTATTATAATCTACTGTTTAATTGTGAATGAATGTTGCTTATTTGTATTAGAGAACCATATTTTTTACAAGGAGAGTTAACAGAAGTTTTGCAATAAATGTGTATATATAGTTTTTGAATTTAAATTGACTAATAGGAGTCTGCATTCTTGTAATTATGGCATTTATATAAATGTACACCCAGGTGTTGAGCATACAAATTTTGCTACTGTCAAATTTAAAAGAGAGCATCTCTCTGCTAAGGTAATCATATATATTTTTATTCCTAGCAAAAAATTTTTAAACACTTGTTTTCTATATTTAATTTAAAGCACTTGTAACTATCTATATATCTAGGGCATAAAGTTATTTGCTTCATCTAATTGTCTAAATAGTGTAAATAAAGTTAACAGTAAACATAGCTTACTTTTAAGTCTTTTTTTTTCCCTGTCTTTTTTTGTATGACATTTTGTATTTTGGCTGATACAATATTATTTAATAATGCATAATTATGTATTAGGAGTAAGTTTGCTCCAAAGCTTTGGTACATGATTTCAAGATTTATTCAAAAGTTAAGCTAATTACTGACAATTTCTTCACATGCTTAGTAAGTTGATATAATAATTGTTATTCTAAGATAATTATTTTGGGTATTTTATGCAATACTTAACCATTTTTTCCCCATTGCTGTAAATGGGTGTTTTATCTATTAATATAGGGTAAGGCCTATTGTGCAGAAAAAATTGCTTTGTTGAAACTAAGTGTTTCCCCAAGCATTCAAAATATTTCACATAGACATACACATAGATGTTAGCAGTTCCAAAATAAAATAATGTTCCCATTCTAAATGAAAAGTTGCCTTTGAAGAAAATATTAGTTTGAAATTTCTAAATTGTTTATGTTAGTAATATTTGCAAAATTTTTTATTGTAAGGCTCTTTTTGTTTTGTACCAAATTTCATTGTGTAATAATACATTTAGTACTGTCCCCCCCCCCATATTGCTGAAACAAGAAAACTTTTATCAAAATTTTGTTAAATGTTCTCATTTCATATGAAAATTAGATGTAGTAATTATTATTTTAGCTTCAGCATGATAATTAAAACCAAAGGAAACTGTGTTGTGAAAAAGCTTCAAAAACTCACTGATTGTTCAAAGAAATAAAATTGCCTTAGAAACATGTTTATGGAATCTAAAATGTTGAGTTAGCTTAGAGTTCTGAATAATTTATTTAGGCAGTATAGTTTATTTTATAGGAATTGCTTATAAAATTTAGTAATTTCATACATACCATATTTTTTCTCATAACAATAAAGTATAATATGCAATGTTGGATATATACCATATATAAAAATATACCATATTTTTTCTGATAACAATAAAGTATAATATGCAATGTTGGACCTTTTTCATGCTCAAATAATCATCCTTGCTTTGCTAATTAGTTCACTTTGTTTGAATAAAAAAAAATTGCAAAGTATCTACATTGTTATTTAATGTATTTTTTATATCTTTAGAAATGATTATCTTCATTATGATCGAGATATGAAACTTATTTTTGAAAGATTCATTGTATGCATACCTATTTCTTTTAGAAATCATTTGCAGTAAGTTGTATCCTGTAATAAAGTATCAAATATACCCCTCCCTTCTAAAATTGCTTAAGAGTATTTTACCTGATTTGAAATAAATGCAAGCCTAGAAAACAAATATATTTCGAATGTAGTGTGTATGTGTGTGGATCTAAAGGAATATTTTAACACATTTTTATGACTAATTTATATATTCATTCATTCTTAGTGGAAACTTTTAATAAATTATGTGTAAGAAAAATTCATATTATAAATCCTTTGTGTTAAAGCTTTTAAATGATATAAATTTAATTGATCCTATGTGTGTACTTATCTCATTAATAGACAAATACATTTATTTTTAATTGTTACTTGAATACTTTTTATTTTAGAAAATGAAATAATTTTTTTTTATAATGTCTAAATTACAATTAAGATCTTCATTTCTGCCTTAAATCATTTGCATAAGTGAACTATGAAAATTTAAGATTCCCTTGTTAAAGTATTAAATTTTTTTCAGCTTTTGTATAGTATACTAAATTATTTTTAGAAAGTATGAATATCTTGGAAGGTTAAAACTTATTTAATCATAAAAAAAAATTTAAACAAAAAGTATTTTTAATAATTAAATGAATGAGTTTAAAATATAAACTGTTCTTTTGCATATGTTGTATAATAATCCAATATCTCTAAGCTTGGTTATAGTAAAATACTTTTCTGCCTTTTAAAATGGGAACTTCGCAAGAAAAATCCTAATTTTCTAAATTTTGTAATTGTTTTTTTTTAAAGAAAAATATAATTTTAGATAGTTTTAAAACATTTATGCATGGTATATATATTTTTTAAAATAAGACCTTTCAGATTATGAGATGCTCCTCTTTTGCTTTCAAAAGCCTTAGTGCTGTTCTCAATATTTTGTAAAAATGTATAATTGTGCATCTTTTTTTTTTTTTCTTTTTTCAGAAAATGATTCATTTCATCATGTTAACCCTTTAAATCCTGACCAAATCATTATCAGCTGGCTAGTATCTTTTTTTTTGCAGAGAAGAGACTTAAAGGCTATTTTCTCTGTTCTTTCTTAAAGTTGTGAAGAAATTATGTTTAGCTTTTGAAACCAGTTTCATAACTTACTACTTCAGATCGTTAGGGTTTAAAGAGTTAACATAGTTGGAATATGTCTTGAAACCATTTCATAAATGTTACAACAAATGTTTTTTAAAACGTTAAGTGTTTTGTGCATATATGTTAATTTTTATGTTAATATGTATGCACTGTATTGCATATGTATGTACGTATTATTGATTGCATTTTGAATTTGATTTATGAATGGGAAAGGAGATTTTTAAGACATGTCAATGTGCATTGGTTAATTTTATATCTTCATGTATAAAGATAAATCTTTCATTTTCAGTTTAATCTTATGTAAAATTCTACATAAGTGGTCTCCCCTCCCCCATGTTTTGGAACTTAATTAAACAAGAAATTAAAAAATTGGAATAGAATCTGAAAAATATGAACTTATTTATTAGTCTCCAATTCTGGATTGAAGAAATGTCTGGAATGATTATTTCACTTTCTAATTTTAATACAATGCACACATTCAACACATTTTTTTTATTGATAAATTTATAAAACATTCGCTCTTAACTAGCATTATAAAATTGATAAATATATTTTGAATAATTGCTCTCCATTCTTCACGATTCACTAACAATTAGCTATAACTTCTTAAAATAATCTTTTGTAACCTCAGTTACTTTAAACTGAGGGGGAAAATTGTACTATAAGTATAATTTAAATCAAATGTGGAAGTTATTTTTCATTAGAAAACTTTCAAAAGTTTTGCATAATTTTGAGTAATGAAATGCTGTACATCTGGAAAAACAACTTAATGCAGAAGACTGATTAAATATTTGTTTTATTTTGCTGCTAGGCTTTTTTTTTAAATGTAAAATTTATTTGTGCATAGTGTGTAGGCTATTTGACTATTTTCATGCTATTTTTATATTTCTGATTTTTTTGTTAGATTTATGATTAATAATCTTAAATAAAATACTTTGTATTTTAACTCACTGGAATGTATGTTTCTAAAAGAGAAATAGACTTAAACTAATAAGCATCTCATATAAAAACATTATCACATTATCTCACTCATTATAAAGTGGAATTTTAATATAACTTTGTTTTTTCTTTATTTTAGTATAAAATGTTTTTATTTAGAGTTTGTAATGTTTCATATTATGTTGTATATACTGTGTTGTGTGTATTGATTTGTATCCACTTTTTCTTGTAGATATGTTTTCCCATTATTTAATGATATTTATTAGCTCATGAGATTAAAGGTAATTTCTTTCAATAGGTTAGAAAAGAATTGTAATCTATTTGAATTATAGTTTTAGCTTATGTAAAAGGGAGATATTTAAAAAATTTATTATTCCTCTGCCTTTAATCTCATTAGATGTTATTGATAAAGATCTCTTAAATGTTTTTATATATGGTGTTGCAAATTTGCTCATGATTGTTTGCTTCTGTGAGGCAGCATTTACATAATTTTGTCATATGTTTGTGTGTTAAGAGCTGTGTGTGATGCAAATTCTGTCATAGCTGTTTTTGTGAGGCGGCTTTTATGTGTTTTTATTGTGAGTGGATTGTATCATATTTAAAAAGCTATTTATATGTTGTTATTATCTTTGAAATATATTTATGTTGTGAATTACTGTCATTTTCTACTAAGTTTTGACATTTTGTGTGCATAATTTTTTCACAATTTTTAAGGTTTGTTGTGTGAAATGTTTTCAATCTAATGTAGGGTTTGTTTTGTGCTTAAAAAATCACATTTGGTGCTTTTCTTATCTCTTGCATTCATAAAATTGTGAATATTATTAGTCATTAGTTTTTAATGAATGTTGCTCATTGTTGAAAAAATTATTGGTAAATCTAATTACACAAATCTATTTGATCACATTACTCATTTAGTGGTGTATTTCTTAATATTGTTAAGTTATTTTTTGGCATCTTTTTGAGATTCTTTTTTAGGATTTTTTTCTTTCAAATCATAATTGAACAAATAATCTTTACATAGAATTTATTGATTTAGAACTTTATTCTGTAATACCTATGGTTCTGAATTTTTTAGAACGTTTAAATAGAATGTAAATGAAGTTCTTTCAATATTTCTTCGCTATAATTGCCGAAGAAAAAATTATGGAAGTGATGTGTTTTTATAAGTTATAAATTGATATTTGTGATATTAATGAATAATTTCCACTCCACACTTTTTTACATAATATGTATTGGAAATTTAAGTACTTCGAATATGTTAATTCTTAACTACTTTGGGGGTCTCCTAAACCATTGAATTTTTTTTTACCGTTATTTCTACCCCTAAAGGTTTATTGATCAATATCATTACTCTTACCACCATAAACCTGTCATTCCAGGTCACTAAGAATTATGCTAAGATCTATTTTTTTTCCAGTTGCATTTTTTTCTGTTAATGATTTTTGTTATGTTATTGATTTAGACCATGGTTTCGGACCAAAACTGAACTGGGGAAAAAAATATATCCATTTATTTCTATTTGATATATCTACAGTCAATTAGTTTCTGTTTCCAAATATTGATATTTTCTCATTTAAAGTCAATCATATAATTATCATCATTACATGTAAAGTGCTTCTCAATTTCCTGTTTTTATGGTCTCCCAATACTTTTTTTGTTTCAATTTTACTCTAAACTACTTGCAGAAGACAGATTTAATTCAATTAAATGAATTAGAAGTATAGATAATTTCAGATAAGAATATACATTAAATAAAATTAATCATTCAGAACTTAATTGAAAGCTGTTATTTTTGTTGGAATGAAAACCGGAATTGAATCTCTATATATATATTGGAATGAAAAATAATTATGGTTCAAAGCCTTGATTTAGACTTTCACAAGAGATTCAGGTGGACTATCTGCTGATATATGTATAATCTGGATTATCATTGCATGATTCAATCATTTTGAAATTATTACTCGTGAATAAAAATGACTATAGACTATTTTGAGAAACATCTGGTATGTTTATGATATCTGTAGAAAAAACTTTGGTTTTTATACTTTGCTAGTGAGTAATATAATTTTGCTAGTTATTTGGGAACAGAATTGATTTTACTAAAATTCTGCTATAAAATGAATGTTATAGAAAGATCAATTTAAACTGTTTTAGTTTTAACGAAATTGCTCGTTTTAGGCTCCAAAGCACAATGTTATTATTCAGCAAATGACTTGAAATTTTTTGCATTAGAACCACATTACCAATGTTTCTCAACTAATTAAATCTTATCATTGAATGAGTTCATTATTAAAACCCTTTCTCTGTAATTATAACAATAAAATTCCCTTGCATGTTTTAATGCATATTTAGTGCTAAGAAATAGTGTTATTTTCTTTGTTGATTTTTACATATTTGGAGTCAGATATATTTTAATGAATGATATAGTATATGCCATTAAGGAAAAGTTGAAGGTCTCTCTCATTTTTATTTTTTTATTGCCTCCCTTCTCATTTTTCGGTCTTCTTCCAGGTCACTCACAGTTGTTGCAGGACAGTTTGGGTTACAATAGTTAGCAGTTAACATTGAAAAGAGTATTTCAGTTCAAGTATCTATAATTCTGGGACCATTTCATATTATCTATAGGGAATTTTGCTATCGGGAAGAAAAAGGCTCAATTTAATGAACAGTACTCCTTAAATTTTATTTCTGGGCAATTTTTGTTTTCCCAAACTGAAGTGTAAAATGTGACCAATGATTTTACCTTTTTTTATGATCATTTAAGCTCATCAAGGAACTGTGATGTTACTTTTTTCTGCTCAGTATTTTAATTTAAAGAGCTCTATCACTTGCTTTCCCCCCCCCCTCCCCATCTTTTTGAATGTATATACATATTGGTGGTATTGTGTTATGTTTTTAGGTTCCATCTATTTTTATCTTTTTGCTTTAAAAGTGTTTAATACTTTTAATCAATTTCCAATTTAGGCGTTTTTTAACATGCACTGATTCTATTTTTACCAGTTTCAGTAAAATGCTGGTCTGTTATTAACAGACAGCATTACTCCAGTTGATGTGATTGGAATTAAAGAAAAGGATTTTTTTTTTCTATTCCCTTTATGTAAGCTCATGAATTTTCTTGGTGTTTTCCCCCTTATTGCTTCGATGTTGTATTCTTCAGTCATATTATTTTATCAGTGTTCATTCACTAATAAGTGTTCATTCATTACTTGTAACTTGTTAATGTAATGTGAATGAAATGAATGTTATGTTGCAACAAACATGTTTATATATATATACATATATATATTTGTTTTATTTTTATACTCAATTGTGTTCGAATTTTTTAAAAAGGGAGAATTTTACCCCTTATTTACACACATATACATACATAAACATAGTACAAGAATAAATTATGTTTGAGTGTCTTACAATTATGTATGTAAATTTGTTGAATGGTATGTTTTAGTACATTGTAGTTAAAACATTGGTGTGATATGAATTCTTTAGTAAAAAATAAATAAAGCCTGTGTGCAGTAGTTAAAAAATGAATTTGATTTCTATAGTTATCTGGAATTATAATAATTCTTTTTTACTTGCTTTTGTGCCATTTTAGAATTATCAATTTAATACTGCTTATGGATCAAAGTTCTCTTTTTCAAGTATTTGTATTTTATTACTGAAATAAATTTGAATTCATTTTTTCTTTGTATATTGATATATTTATGATTGTATATTTTTATAAGTACTTGTGTTTGTATATGAACATCTTATATTTCCTTGTGTCAAATGTTTGAGACATCATTTAATTTAAATTATTGGTCACATTTTGAAGTATTTGTAAAATGCTAGTTTTTCCACTCGGCAGTAGTATTTATATAATTTATCAATTTGAGAAATCTCTTAAAAGTTTGAATATTATATATTTACATTGATTTCTGCTGCTTTTGTAGGAAATTATTAAAATATGGGAGGAGGATACCTGTCACATTTAAATATGTGTAGAACTTTTAATTATATGAGGAATAAGCATATATGTATGATGTCCTTTTAAAAGAACTCACTGTTTTCTTAATACATTTTTCCTTTTTTCCAAATGCTCAATATATACACTGATGTAAATCATATCTAAAAGTAGTTATTAGAACTATTAAGTAATGTATGTGTTTGTTTTTTGGAAATAATCTTGCAACACTTGAACTATACCTTATAATCACACATATTATTGAATAACTTTTCATTTAAATATTCATTGAAAATGCTAAGTATTAAATATAGTAAAATCTCAATAAACTAATCTGCATAATTTTAATCTTTTTTTTTTTCTGTGTGTGTACATTATAAGTTTATATAGTCTAATTTATATTTTAACAGTGGTACAGAATTATGAACCGATTTGTGTATTTTGAATTCCCAAAAAATCAAAAATGAAGCCAAAATACTTCAATGAAATACAAAAGTCAGCATGAACAATGTTATTCATTTAAATGATCTCATTCACAAGAGTTTAAAAAAAACTTTTGCTGCATTTAATTCAACTTTTTATTGTAACTATTAACTTGTACTACATGGAGAAAACTCATTTCTGATTTAAAATCAAGTAAATATTTATTCATTGAATAAAAGTTTGCCTTGCCTCATAAAAGGGTCCAGTTTTTTTTTTTTTTTAACTCTGATTGGTTAGAAATCCATTGAATATTGAATAAATATTGTTTTGAAAGATAATATTTTCAAATCTTCTGCCAACTATGTTTTGTAAAATGGAACACTTATCCACATATGAAGCTTACGAATGATGTATTGCTTTTTTGGATTTCTTCATACTTTTTACTTAAGACTTCAAAGTAACTGGGTTTTAAAGAAGTATCAGAAACAATTGGTATATTCCTCATTTTTATGATTCAATTCATCTTGTTATCAATGATCATTAGATTCACATGGATTTTTTCATCAGCTTTTTACCCATAATGATTTGCTAAACTTAAATGACTTCTGTATTTGGCATGGCTGTTTTTTATCTAATTTAAATTTCTAATTAGACATGCAATTTATATTTGGGAATTTATGTATTGCTTATTACTAAATAGATGGGGGAATCAAAGTTGTAGTTTCATAAGATTTCAAAGATGTAATTATATGACGAATTGTAGATTGTTTTTATTACATTATAATACAACATCCCAATTTCTGTTTCTCATTGAAACAAGTAAAATCTATTACCTAAGGGTCAAAAAAAGTTTGTTTATTATATTTATATGTATTAGTTTATAATCTTAATCTTTCCCCCTTGTTTTATCTTTTTGATTATATGTATTTTAAATGTTTTTTTTTTTGTATTGCTTGCACATTGTACATAATTTTTGTTGAAATGTTTATGGAGCAGTGATTAGTTCAATTGTAGCTGATACATATTTTCCTTGTTGATTTTGTTTTGCCCTGATAGGAAATTAATTTCAATAATTATTTCCTTAAAAGTGAAGAAGTAGTTTTTATCTTCCTCTTTAAAATTGTGATGAATTTTTGGTTTTAAAAATATTTAATGATGTTTGTGTTGTTGAGTGTAAGGAACATTATAAGCCTTTATTGTACACTAAACACTGTTTCTTCTTGTACTGCTAAATATTTAAGAGAAATTACTAACTTTTTTATTTTAAATTATGTAAATGTATGCTTAAGTGTGCACAGAATAAAAATTGAATTGTGAAACTCAATTATATACATTGCTCAAAAAAAATTAGGGGAGCACATGAATTCAACAAAATTGCGCGAACATTTCTGATAATTAATGTAAAACAAAATTTCCATAGTCTAAAGTGTAACAGAAGAAAACTACATATGAAAATCGACATTCATGATGTCAAAAAAAGGAAGTGTAGTGTAGAAATTGTAATTTTGTAAAAGCTGTTGTTTTTTTCGTTGTCTCAGTGGTGAAATTCGATCTTTCTGCTGTTTTGAGAAAAGGTGACTGGGAAATGTCACAATATGTGATCTACCAGAATCCAGAGCTTGGCATGTTATCTAGACATATCCTGGCAAACACCAAGAACTCTAGCAAGTACTGTTGGAGTGACAAGAAGTGCCATTGCAAGATTGTGAAATGGATTCCAAGATACAAGACATATTCGACATCGGGTAGGACAAGATTGGCCATGAGTTACCGCAGCAAATAATGACCAATACATCCTGTAAACAGGTCATCCATACAGTACAGCCAATGCGATGCAGATTCAAAGACAGTTTCTTTTTGCAACCAGATGAAGGGTTTCAAGCCAAACAATCTGAAATGGGCTTCATGGGCATACAATTGTTTTGGGCTTGTTTATTTTTCTATTCTGCTTTGTTACAACTGTATTCTCCATTTTATGCTTATGGATGGCTATCGTGCAACGATTTCTTCTCTCTTTTGCTTGCCCGCTAATTTTTTTGAGCAGTGTAGTATTATATTTAGACTACAATCATCTGAATTTTAATGATTTTGTTCCAAAAATTTATTGTATATAAAGTATTCTCTTAATTTCCCCTCTTTTCTAAAAATTGCTTTGCTTGAAGATTTCCATGTAGTTATTTTCAAAAAGAAAATCTTTCTTTAAAATATTAGAAATATTTATAATGTAAAAAAAAAATGATATATTTGGGATAGAGTTGAAGCTGTTAAGAAAATTGCATCTTAATTTTTACATATGAGCATTATTCTTTTGCTCAAAATCATTGT
Organism: Trichonephila inaurata madagascariensis; assembly: GCA_019973955.1. Classification (NCBI taxonomy): domain Eukaryota; kingdom Metazoa; phylum Arthropoda; class Arachnida; order Araneae; family Nephilidae; genus Trichonephila; species Trichonephila inaurata. The sequence goes on along the minus strand of BMAV01008046.1, from coordinate 434,004 downwards.
AATTTACCTTCTTTTAGCTTTGTTATTATCCAAATTGCACTTAATTATATACATTACTTAAAATGTTAGCATTTCAAAAGTTTAAAAAAAATTAGAAAATATGCATTTCTTATATTCAAACTCAGGGTTCCATCCATTTGTGGTTTTTTGTTTGAGAATAACTGTTATAACTGAATCATTGTTCCAGCTCTAACAAGTTTTTTGCAGTAAGATTGGTGTACTCTTAAAAATTTGTGATGGAATAACATTGACTGTAAATTCTCACCTAATGCTCTTACAACACACATATTTGTATAATGTGTATATAAATTATTTTAGAAGTGAAAGTAAGTTGTATATAGGTATAAAAATGCCGTCACATATTTAAGATTGCTGGGAGCTTTAATTTATTATATATATGTATTGCTAAAGTCATTTTTTGGATTTTTTTTTCTTTGTGAAATTGTGGGTTACATTGTGCATTGTTTCTCATACAGTTTGTAGATGTTTGTTTTTTGTTTTGTTTGTGGCATAATGTGGTGTGCCTATTTGTAAAGTTGTCATTTTTGTTACAAGTGCACAATAAATATATTTATTAAATTGCTTTTTACTTTATTTTATATCTTATTTGTTTGTATATTTATGTAAATTTAGAAATATTTTATATATTCTTACTTACAGTATTTTCTCCCCAAAAGTAGTGAAATTTGGTTCAGTTCATTAACTAAACAAATAGACGAATAGTATTGAAAAATTTTAATATTTTATTTTAAGTTCATTTTGACAATACTGGCATTCATGAATTTTCACTCCACTGTCAAAAAGAGGTTTAAGTGAATGAATTAGAAATTAAGATATAATTAAGCATACAAAATAAATAAATCTTGCATTGCAATCGGAGGACAATCTACTTTATATTAGAAAATTATTTTTATTGAATTCTATCAATAAACATTAGTGTATACAGAAATAGTACTTAAGCCCAATACAATAGGATGTAATTACATTCAACTATATGTATATATATGCATTTGATATTTATATATATTAAGAATTACATCATAAATAATTTTTTTTACCCTATTAGATTTTATGTAATTTGAACATTCAAAGTGGGGATGCTGTCTGAAATCTGTTTTGATTTAATAGTTTTGTTTGCAGAAGGTACTGACATTCATACGTTGATTGTGTAATCAAATAAAAAGGACTACTAAATTTCCCCCACAATAAAACTAATCCATGCAGTCCTTTGCAAATTTTCATCATCCATTATCTTACCCTCACATTTAAAGTTTATTTGAGAAGTAATGATAGCGAAAAGAATTGAATTAAGAAAATAAAGAGTGTGTATCTGAATTAATTGTCAATATTTGGTGGAGAATGAAGACTTTCCACATAGGAAAACATGGATGCAAACGAACATGTAGTTTAGAAGGTGCTCTGTGTCCACAACTCCCATTCACGCGCAAAGCTGTCTCGTGTAGGCCGCGAGTTGTCATTGGACAAGGTCACATGAATAGGTATATTTTTAATGAACTTGCAGATATGTGCCTAACTTAGTGATGCAGGGGAAGTTGTTGTAGAGTTAACTGGAGCTTGCCACAGCATCAAATGCTTTCACGTGTTCACAGGCAACTATGCAAAACAGTGTTATTTGCGAGTACTAATACTGAGTGAGAAGCCGCCGATCGACGTTGATAGTATCAGTGAAGGAAACCCTGGCCTACAGGATATCGAAAAACATTTAGAGACTAGCATACGCGATGTTGTTAGCCAGTTTGCAATTTCACACCAAACAATATTGCAGATACTAAACGAAAAATGTTTACATTCTTTTCATTTGCAGTTTCTGGAACTAGACGACTGTCTTTAGCGTGTTACTTTTTGTCAGTAGTTCATGTAGAGAACAGCTGCTAAGCCCCCAATTTCTCAACGTATATTCCATTAGTGAAGCCTTCACTCGTGAAGGTGGTGTCAAAGCACAAAATTCGCGTGTATGAGCTAATCAGAACCCGATGCTACGAAAGTTAGAGCGGCACAATAATGTTTGGACTGAGATCGTGGATAACGGTTTGTTAGAACTGTATTTATTACCATTCTGTTTGAACGGCGTATACTACCTCATCTTTCCTCAATCTATGTTCCCGGCTCTTAAGAACGAGGCTCCTTATGTTATTCTCCGGTGAATATGAAAGTGCCGTCATGCTTCCAGCGTGACAGCACTCCTACATCATTCCACATTATCTTTACACATATTGCCCTACTGCATGACGTTTGTGTCCAATCTTTTCTATGTGAAATATTCTTTTCCTATTCCCTACCTCTCCACCAAACATTGATGATGAATTCAGATACACTCTGTATAAAATTTTAAATTCTTTAGTTTATTTTTATATTTTTTACCCGGTTTAATGTCACAGAATTTCATTTTAATCCTTGGATTGAATCTCCAATGTGCTGTTAAATTTATAAACATGCGTAATATTTTGTGATGTGTATGTCAACTATTCGTTGTGAAAAAGTTTGATTTTTTTTTTTTTTTGCTCTTAATTTTTCCCACTGTGTTTTACATCCATTCATTTATATATTTTATCTTTTATCTTTTATCTTAAACAAATTTTTATGTGGTAGATTTCGAAATGTTTTATGAGAAATTTCGATTGACTCTATTTTGTAATCTCCTGTCTTCACTATCAACTTTAAAATGGATATTTTAAAATATTTTTTCTCGTTGATCTTTATGAAAAAATCAGTGGAATTAAAAAAAACTTTTCTTGAAAGATTTTTCTGTTCAAAATGGAACTAAACAAATTGTTCATTCTAATATGTTCAATTTTTTCCTACTTGCTACGCTTAACTCCGTGGCTATTGTTACGTATTTAAAGAGAAGTGAGTTAATGACATATCATATTCACCATTGTTGTTAATTCATTTTACTCGGTCTTCTTAAACTTGTCAATATCAACTATAACTGTATATTTCTAAGTTGATCAAGAATCAGGTCCTGGTTCTGCATGACATACGAATTCCTAAGTCAAATAAAACTGAAACTGTATTTTCAAATTGTTCAAACAAGGTATTCACATACTCTGTATAATCATAAGGAAAATGAAAAAAAGTGTTATATATATATCGCAAGAAGGTGATAAAAATGTACCATTTCGTTATGCTGTTAATTTTCATTCGAGATGCTATTCCTTTAGTGAAGTGATTTTAAAATGTTATCCGAGCTTCATTGGAGTTCGATTTTTGCGAACAACTTGGTGTGGTGGAACTGGTAAGGCACTTGCACATACTTTACTGCAACCACTGTGGCAGCATTTTTTCGTCCCTGGACAATCTGTATCAGTTTTGCAAACATTTAAAAAGGAGGCAGATGATATGGAGCAATTATCAGACTTTTTATCTCCTACTGGGCAGAATCCCTCTAATAGAAATAAAGAGGATAGTTAAGGCATGAAAAACAAATGAAAATATATAAACTGATTATTTTTATAAATGTTTTATATTATTTATTTATTGGGCATTAAAAAATTAAATTTTATTTAATACGATATACATTTAAAGTCTGAAAATGGTTTTATAGAAGACAGTTCAATCCATTTTTCCACTCAGAATTTAGTTGCTAAATATTTTATCTTTCGATTGCATATATATATATATATATATATATGTGTGTAGTTTAAAATTGAAAGAATCTTCACTTTAGGTTGATTATCTCCAAAACAAAAGTTCTAGAAAAATTTTAAGTACATACACTGCTGGCCACCGTAAATGCAACACCAAAAAAGACAAGAGATAGCACAACAAAATTTATTTTGTAGATAACATGTTGACCAAGTATCAAATGATTAAATTTATAGACTTCTGTGAAGTGTGGTTCCTGCCAGAATCAGTAGCCAGAGTATCCGCCATTGTTGGAGATCACCGCTACCACACGACTCGGCATTGATTCCAAGAGACTTCGGATGTGTTCTTGGAATACAGCAGACCAAGCAGCTTCCATACTTTGCAAAAGTTGATTTGGTGTGGCAGCTGGGGGTGTAATCTGGGTCAATCGTTGAGCAACCATGGACCACATATTTTCTATCGGCGAAAGATCCGGAGGGCGAGCCGGCCAGGGAAGCAATTCAATCAAGTGATTGACGAAGAACCTTTGTGCAATGCGTGCCACGTGTGGTCGCGCATTATACTGTTGAAATATGGCTGTGGCCAAGCCCTGAAGGACAATTGTCTCCAACACCTCGGAGATGTAGCGCTGGCTGTTTAAAGTACCGGTAATGCGTTCATAGGAGTTCGAGAGGGATATCCAATACCGCTCCATATCATAATATCCGGCGCAGGACCAGTGTGGCGGTGCATAACGCAGCTGTTCAGCATCCTCTCTCCACAGTGTCTCCAGATTCGAATCCGACCATCGTGGTGTTGCAGACAGATGCGTGACTCGTCAGTTAAGACAACTTCATTCCATTCTGCCGCCCACATCCTTCTTTCATCGCACCATTGGTGGCGGGGACGTCTGTGGTTCTGCGTCAAGGGTAGACCAAGCAATGGACGTCTTGCGGACAGACCACTCTGTTGTAAACGGCGTCGAATGGTACGCGCAGACACTGAATGATGCGTTACAGACTCAATGTGCTGTGCTATGGTTCGTGATGTGACTGAGCGATATGTCACTGCCATGCGCACAATTTGACTGTCCTCACGTGAAGTGGTGCACTGAGGTGGATGCGATCGACCACGTCGGTCCGTCGTATCCTCCTGCATCCAACGGTCACATATCCGCATTACAGTTGTTTGGTTTCGTCCAACACGACTACCGATTTTCCTGAAAGGTAATCCACAATCTCGGTAGGCCACTATCCTTCCTCTGTCGAACTCGGATACTTGATCAAAAGCTGATCGCTGTTTTCTACGAGACATAACTAGTCATTTTTTGAAAACACCACAAGAAAAACACAATTGCCGAACATGAAATCGTCGAAATCTCCAAGCCTTAAATAGCGCTTTGAGGTCGCGCCATAGGCGCGCGTGATGTGTGTCTACGCTGAAATTCTAATCATTTGCATATCTCACCTCCGCTAATGCCTGCTGTAAATTTCATGTTATTTGCATGCTTCCTTCAGGGTGTTGCATTTACGGTGGCCAGCAGTGTAGAATGATATAATACCAAAGACAACTCTTACTACAATTATGATACGCACGCATGATCCTCAGGGACATCTTAAGATTTTTTGAGGCCCTGGGCCCCTATGCAAAAGTAGGCCCTACCTGAGATCTTTAAAAGTAGACATTATATAGCATGAATTGTCAAATACTCATTCACAAACGTAATTTGAAAAATTTATGTGCACGACTCACAATCTCAAAAACCTAGACAGTGATGACCGTATTTCGACTGAATGAGTTGAAGTATTGTTTATGGTATTCGGCCTAGGCTCTCTCTCTGCTCTCTCTTAGACATGGAAAACGGTCATCTCATAATAATACAGTCTTGCCAGTTGACACGCAGTTCCTTGTTTTTCTGAAAATATGTATGGGAATAATATTTGACCATTAAAATGATCCGGATCCTGATCTTATTACGACAGGTTCCTTCAGACGTCTCTGATGATCAGCGTAGAAAGGTTAGAACAAAAAATGGGTTCATGAGGAGTATGAGATCCACTTATATAGTTAAACAACTTTCACAGAGTGAATTTATGTTCAAAGTCATTGTCCTACTCACAAAGCAACATTTTTTTTTTTAAATCGTAGATTGTTCTGGAAATGAGAGAAGGTTTCATTTGTTTTTCCATTTCGGATATGCTGTGGAGTTTCTATGCTCTATAGATATATAGCTGTGGAGATATGGTTTGTTTGAAACATACACGAATTCATTGATTTCACAAATAACTAAAATCTCGATTGCACATTAACATCACTTGATTTGCAGGATTTCCAATGCGCGCCCCCCCCCCATCATCCTATTACGACTGACAAATACACAAACTATTTGTAGTTCAGTATTGCAATTATTAGTTAATATCAACAGATCATGATGCAATTTCAGACTCTTCTGTTTCATTGAACGCTTTCATTCCTACACAGTATTCTTAACTTTTTAATTTTCTTTATTTGAGATAGAGTCCAAGTTGAAAATATGTATCTTTTGATATACAGATAGAAAGATTACAGACGAGTAACGTTAAAATTCGCATCGATGATTCATTTCTTAGAAATGGTTTTTTCTTTAATTTCAGAAATATGTCGAGAAATGTCAGAAAGAATATTGAATAGCAGATTAAAAGTGGTTTAGTCAGACCTCTTAGATATATTCAAATGTTTAAAATTCTAAAAACTTTATCTTGAGGGGCATTTTCTCTTAGAAACTATAATTCCAGAAAAATAAGGGTGCTTTGGAAGACGTAAAATCTCATATTATTAAAGGTTATATATTTACCCTCATCAATAATAAAGAAAATCATCCCTTACCTAAAGTTGTTAAAAGGAGAGGACAATTCATTGCGTTTTATTGTGTTTTCGTTCTATCTTTCAGGAAGGTCCACTCAATAGTGTATCTTATATATCAAGGATTTTCTGTCATGTATTTAACCAGGGATGAGTTTGGTTGAAGATAATTAATTGATTTTAATTAAATTATATGAAAATTTGAAACATTATGTTTCAACAAATATTCCAATTTTCATGGTGATGATTGACTTGGTTAATGAGAAAACATAATGAATGTGTGTGTTATTAAAAGTCTTCATATTAAAAGCTCCGCAACTAGGAAGTACGCTACAGGATATTGAAAATGCAACACTAAGAAGGAGTGACCAGAAAATTACGCACATTTCAGGACAGACGCACCTCATCCAGTGATACAGATAATGTGAAATGCACACATTGAGTAGGATATAAGAGAAGGTACCTGCAGAATGGCCAATATCCGTGCCGCTTTGCAGTTAGGGAAATTATTGTGAAATTTTTCTTATTTCAGAAGACGCGTGTAATCACTGAGAAGGTCAGACTGCCACCAAAGTTAGAAATTCCAACCCACAAATAGTTTTCTGAACGATATGAGGATTTGACTGAGTGATCCATACATCAAATCTCAGCTGAACCCATTTAGACGCGTCCGAATGTGGTAAAGATGTTTGGAACAAGGAAATAGGAGAGGTATTGGTGTCGCCAGAGCGATGTTAGATCGATGCATCCATGGCTTGCACTAATGCCGTCAGCTTAGAGGATTGTCATTTACCCCGCAGCACAACTAATTCCGTGTGCAGTAATGAAAGGCTTGAACGATGTGCACGACAGAAGGGCACAGGGTCGAGTTCTTCTTGGACGGGAAATGGTTCTGTATGTTCCAATGATAGTAATCATGTACTTGTGGGACAGGTTCAATCCTGTCCATCTATCCACCACGCGATAACGCGACATTATGATTTGGGGCACCATCACGTACGATAACAGTTCACCCTTGATTTGTATTCAGGGCATTAGAACGCATACATAGATGATGTAATCCAACCAGTAAAAATCTCCTTCCTTCGGGGAAGTTCCCACTGTCCTTTATCAGCAGACTAACATCCAACCGTGCACTAACCAAAGTAAGCTGCAAGGTATGCAAATGCTTCCTTGGCCACTATTCTCCCCTGATCTCTCATTAATCATAAACGTCTGGCAATTTGCCGTTTACATGCCCTGCCAATGTTTAGAAAACGAACTATGAAAGAGAGAGACAGTCTTACTTTCATTGGCTCTCTACCTACACATGTTTCATGTATCACTGTCCGCAGTGGTTTTACAATCTAATGAGCTGACGTTGTTCTCGTTCTGTGTTACGAGTATCATTTCAGAATACTTATTTTTCGTCGCTGTCTCTCTGTTTGCTGAGTTTCTTCAGTTTCTGTCTGCTTGGAAATGCATTTTCTATGTCCCATAATGTATTTTCCTTCGTTCCTTTTCTGGAGTGAAAAATTATAAATAGCAAAGGAACCGGGGATTAAAATTCTTATCAATATCATACACATGGTAAAAAATAGGCTTATCAACTACACTGTTGACCACACAAAAAGCAACACCCTGAAGGAAGCATGCAAACCATGTAAAATTTACATCATGCGTTGGTGGCGATGAAATATGCAAATCATTAGCATTATAGCGCAGACACACATCACGGGGGACCGTAGTGCCACACGCAAGCGCTATATAAGGAGAGAACAGGTTGGTGATTTGAAGTACTGCAATTGTTTTTTCGTGTGGGGTTTTTATCCGTAAACTGCTTACTTATGCCTCGTGGAAAATATCGAGCGTATTTTAACCAAGTTTTTGAATTCGACTGAAGAAAAATAGTAGCTTATAGGGATTGCGCATTATCCTTCAGAGAAATTGGTCATCGTGTTGAACGAAACCAAGCAATCGTGATGCGAATCTATCATCGCTGGATGCAGGTGGAAACGATGGACCAATGGGGTCGATCACACCCACCTCGTTGCACCACTGGCCTTGACAGGTGGATTGTGCGCATGGCAGTGATGGATTGCGCAGCCACATCATGAACAATAGCACAACAGATTCAGTCTGTTACGCATCATTCGGTGTCCACTCGTACCATTCAATGCCGTTTGCATCAGAGTGGAATATCCGCAAGGCGACCATTGCTTTGTTTACCCTTGACTGGAAACCACAGGTGTTTGCCCCGCCAATGATGCGATGAACTGTGGACATGGACAACTGAATGGAACAACGTTGTGTTTACTGACGAATTCCGCTTCTGCCTGCAACATCACGATGGTCGAATTCGAGTTTGGAGACACCGTGGTGAGAGGCTGTTGAACTTTTGCGTTATGCATCGCCACACTGGTCCTGCACCTGGTATCATGGTTTGGGTTGGTATTGAATTTCTCTGCCGTACCCCTCTAGTACGCATTGTCGGTACACTAAACTGCCAGTGCTATATCTCTGAGGTGTTGGAGCCCATGGTCCTCCCATACATTCAGCACTTGCCATCAGTCATATTTCAACAAGATAATGCTCACCACACGGGGTAAACAATCTTCAAAAGTTCTTCCTTGCCCATCAGATTGAATTGCTTCCTTGGCCTGCTTGTTCTCCCGATCTATCACCAATCGAAAACGTGTGGCCCATGTCTGCACAACGACTGGCCCGGGATACATCACCCTCTGCTACATCAGATCAACTTCTGCAATATGTGGAAGCCGCATGCTGTACCCCAATGATACATCGAAACCCGATTCTTTGCCGAGGCGTGTGACAGCGGTTATAACCAACAATGGCGGATACTCTAACTGCTGATTTTGTCATCTTCCACACGTTACAAGATGTAATTTTAATCTTTGTACAACATATTATCTGCAAATAAAGTTTGCTGTGATATCTCTGGTCCTTCTTGGTGTTGCATTTTGTGGGGCCAGCAGTGTAGTTCAAGTAAGAGTAAAAACATAAAAAAAATGTATATTTTTAGCATGTCTTAAGAACAATATTTTTTCAGAATCCTTACATAAGCAAATTGTCCTAATACAATTAAATGACTTCTTTATAAAAATTTGAATATTTTATCCCTGCAATCTGTGAATGTACAAGTTTTATATAAAATTTATAATTTTATTTAAAAAATAATAAAATTCTTAATTTAAAGTATTGTGGCGGCTGGCTCTGTAACATTTCTTTGTAAAAATTTTATATTGTATCTGGCAACCCTACTGGTTCAGTTTCGAGCAGTTACTCCGAGGCGATGAACCACAGAAGGTCTTGCCGTTCTCGAGATTAATAAATGTGTGTGTATATATTATCCGATGGTGTTAACTTAAACACGAAAGACACTAATAATTAATAGACCAAATTACAACTATAATGGTGACTGAAGCAGACGTGAACACCTTCTGCGCATTAATTCATCCCTAAAAGTTTCGGATGGCAAAGAAATCACAAGTAAGTGCGTTTTTAGTCACGCCTTGTTTCTTTGTGCTAAACTCCTCAATATAATCATTCTAAACATACTTGAGCTATCTATTTTTTTCGCGATAATGTATTTCAGCTTCTTATACCTTTCACATTTAATGTATGTTGTATTATTTACATGTAATGTGCATTTATGTTTCATTTCTCTATGATATATTGCTTCTCAATTCGCGAGCATTCCTTCGTAGTCAAGTGGTTTCGGTTCATTTTTTTATTCTGTTCTTTCTCCCTGACCCCACTCGCTCGTTGTTTTGTTTACAAACATGACGTCACCTACGGGGAAGATTCTTCTAATGTTGGAAGGATCGCGTTACGCCTTCCAGTGTTTTGGCGAAATAATGTCGCACTTTGAGTTCGGCAATGTGACAGTGCTTTCGTTTTGAGTCAAATTACTCAAGATTAAACAAAATATGCAGCACTCGTTTCTATGTTGGATCCGGAAACACTTTCAAATGTTATATTATTCTTTCACCTCCGGCTGAAAATAAATACGTAACGCTATCCGATCGCTTAATTAGAGAATTTGCAGATTCGGAACACCAAAAAATAAAAAAACTTTTAACCGAATTACAATTAGGCGACGATAAACCAAGCCTGTTGAATGCTACCAACTGAGGTTCTGCAAATAATGCTAGATGTTGGTAAAAAGAATATTCCACACATACGAATGCTTCACTAACATTCATTTATTTCTTTAATTGGACAGCACAGCACAACGAAAAGACGACACATTAAAAAACAGATATAAAGAAGAGCACAAGTTCATTCGATCTCGAATTCTAAATCTTTCTAACTCTATACATGTGGATCATACATCTACACACACGTGAATTGTACATTGATCGAAGAGACGGCCAATCCGCAATCGCGCGCATGACATCACTGCAATGCATCACGGGAATGCCACGTGCGCTCTTACGGATTGCCACATCTTACACCATGGAGCTGCAACATTCTCCCACCTTTTTGAGTGCATTGCAATCACTCAAAAACATACAAAACATTATTAAATAATCCGAGTCTTTCAGGTACTTTAATTAATCGACCTGACCGACTAACTTTGTTTTTTATGACTTCATTATGAGTAATTATGTCATTAACTTTACTAGAACTAGATGCTGCAACACCATCGAATTTTACATTTTCATTACTTTCAATAGGCACTTCAAGTGGATAAACTCGTTGTATTGGTCTGATTATTTCAGAGTTCTTACATCTTATTTTCAGAGTACGGACTTTCCCATCTCTACCTGGAAGTAACCCAATCACTTTTCCTAAAGGCCAAAACACTCGTTTCTTGGATAACTCTTCAATTATCACTATATCACCTTTTTTAAATCATTACCCACTTTACCCGGAAGTTTTTGACGAAGTCGACCAAGATATTCTTTCCTAAAACGAGATCTGAAATCCTCGATCAGTTTCCTACAATATCTTATTCTTTTCTGAAATTTAGAGAATTCCCTTAAATCTAAATCTATGGTTTGGTATGAAGATTGCCCGTTTAAAAACAAACTAGGAGTTAATGGTATTAAATCATTCGAATCCTCTGAAATGTAAGTTAGAGGACGAGAATTTATCACTGCTTCACAGTCACACAGAATAGTTAAGAGTTCTTCGTATGTTAATACCGCATTCCCTAAAGTACGCCTCAATATAATTCCTTAATTACTCGTACTAATCTTTCCCACCAACCACCCCACCAAGCAGCTGTTGGGGGATTAAATTTCCATTTAATAGGTTCTACCTCTGTGTCCCGTTTTATCTTGTCCCAATCCAGGTTTTCCAATTCTCTATTGGTACCTACAAAGTTAGTTCCATTATCCGTATATATAACTTCTGGTCTGTTACGACGTGCTATGAATCGTCTCAAAGAAAGCATGAAACATTCAGTGGACAATGAACTCACTAGCTCTAGATGTACCGCTCGATAAATAGCACAGGTATAGAGTACTATCCACACCTTAACTCCATCTCTTGTAAAAAGGGGTCCAGCCAGATCGATGCCCGTAACGTCGAACACGTTGGCGTCTTTAACACGATCTGATGGCAAACTTACTGGATCACTAACTGGAGATTTTGAGCTATACCGGCGACAACGCACACACCGTCTTACTACATCTTTTACCGTCTTTCGTGATTTTAATATCCAGAATTTTTCTCGCAATATGGACATCAGAATTTGAACACCAGCATGGCAGTGTTTATGATAATAATACTCAATTAATCTTGTGGTCAGAATGCAATTACTAGGTAACAAAATAGGGGCAATAAAGTTCGGATCATCCTTTCTCTCAGTTTAGTTTAGTTTTAATTCTAATAACTCCTTCGCGTTATCCTTAAAGGCATTTACAAGGGGTATTGAACTTAAATTTGGAAACATTTTACCTTGTACTATGCGAATTAATACCTTTTCAGCAGACTTGATTTCATGAGACGATAGTTCGAAATGTTTTCTTTTCTCAACTGTAGTTCTGGAATTATTGATAAATCTCAAAATCCAACCCATCAACCGAACTATTGAGTGGTAATTAGAAAATCGTACAGCATACCATGGGATCGATTCCTCAAAAACGTTAACATTAACTAATTCGGATTTTCGCGTTTCCGAAATAACTTCTCTAGGTTCACAGGTAAGTTCCTTAGCAGGCCAATCTTCTTCACTACTTTTTAACCACAGAGGTCCCTCCCACCATTTAGATTCTAACATCTGTTTAGGGGTACTACCTCGAGATAATAAATCTGCTGTATTTAGATTACCCGGAACATGTCTCCATGAATGAGACTGAGTAAGTTCTCTTATTTCTTTGACTCTGTTGGCCACAAACACCGACCAATGACCCTGCTCTTTTATCCACCCCAAAGGGCTACTTCAGAGTCAGACCAATAAATTACTTTCATTGCTGGTAAACGTATTGCACGGAGAACTGAATTTGCCAGTCTAGCTCCTATACAACAGGCCATTAATTCTAATCTAGGAATGCTTAAGGGTTTTAAGGGGGCCACTCTAGATTTTGAACGAATTAATGTAACTCTTACTTCATTTTTCAATACAGTCCGAACAAATACACATGTTGCATATGCACCTTTACAAGCATCTACAAAAACATGAAGTTCAGAAGTTTCATTTATAGCAATATATCTAGGCAAAAAAAGTTAACTTTTTTTAACAAATGCATTTCACTAACCCATCTAATAAATTTATTTACAATATCTTCAGACAATTCAGCATCCCAAGGCAGTTTTAACTTCCAGGTTTCTTGTAACCATAATTTAGGAGGCAATGTAGCTGGAGATAGTAACCCGATTACGTCAAAAACCTTTTGCGCTGTTGACAAAATCAACCGTTTAGTAATTTTTGCTTTGCACGTTAAAGCTTCAAAATTTATGTTGCATCTTAATGCATCATGGTCTAAATTCCATAACATGCCTAAAACTGAAACATCTCCAGAAGATTGAGAAACATATTTACATGCTACATTACTTTGCCAACCTCGTAAGTCAAAACAACATTTTGACAATACTTTTTTAGCTGCATCAATAAAATATTCCTCTTCTGTCACATTATGTACACCAGATAAACAATTGTCTACATAAAATGAACATTTCAATTTCCCTACAACATCACAATATTCAGATGGTGCATTATCTAACAGGTGTTTTAAAGAGGCATTTAATAGGAAAGGAGAAGAGTTTAATCCAAAAACAATTCTGTACAATGTCTATATACCAATTCTCCCTCTTTAATAGGATAGAAAAACCTAAGATAGTCTATCTTTTGGAGCTACAGATAACATTAAAAACGCTTTTTCTATATCTGCACTTAATCCTATAGGGTAAAGTCTAAATCTGTCTAAAACGTCAGGTATTACTTCTAAAAGATTTACACCTTTATATAAACAATGATTTAATGAAGGTTTGCCTTTTTCACAAGCTGATCCGTCAAAACAGGGGCGGTACTTAGTAGTTTCACTTTCAAGTTTAATTACAGGCCTATGCGTCAAAAAATGACAGTTATTTGTATTTACTTCCTTTTCTGGCACGCGTTCTATAATTCCTAAATTTTCCCAATCCTCAAAAACCTTTTGATATTCTCTGAGAAAACCCTTGCTTTCAGCCCGTTTGATTACTTTTTCATGCCGAGCTAAAGTCAATACTTTATTATCGGGTAAAATCACGGGATCATATTTCCACGGAAGTTCTAGCTCATACCTCCCGTTAGGAAGAATAGTTAATTTCTCTTGAAAGTTATTTAAAGCTTCTTCATAACTATTTTGTTTACTTTCCTCTAGAGTGGGATCCAAAATACCTAAATGTTGCAGTTCCCAAAGATCAGCTAACTTAATATTTCCTATATGCATTGTAAGCGTTGTCACATAACATTTCCATCAATATAAACCACTTCATTGTGCATCCCAATTAACTGTATTTCTTAATTTTGTTTCAATTACAGTTAATCCTGAATCTAATTCAAAAGATTTCTTAATTAAGATGCGACCAAATTCATTATAGCTCCCAGTAACAAATCAATTTCTAAATCCTCACTGAATGAATCTGAAAACTCTATATTCATTGCTTTTAGATTATTTAAAATGCATTGATCCGTTATTTTAGGAACGTAACCGCAAATTTTCTCTTCTGAAAGTGTTTCAAAACAACAAGAGTACTTTCCCTTTATATCTTTCAACTCTATAGAAAAAACTCCGTGCCGCTTTGGTTTAGTTTGCGTTCCTCCGAAAAGGGAATGAATTATGGTCTCCTGCCGGTGCAGAACTAATCCTAAGTACGCAATCAATCTTTCGCTAATATGACTAAACTGGCTAGCTGAATCCAATAAGATTCTTACATGCTTTTCACAACCTTGACCTCCTACTACAGCACAGAGCGTTTGAAGATATACTGTTTTATTTTTGTTACATTGGTTAGAAAGAGAAATCTCGGGCGAAGGATTAGAACTTTCAACACTTACAGATGTATCAGGTTTTTTACGGCACATAAATTCGTAATGAGATAAAGAACAATATTTATATTTAAGTCGAGATTTTAAATCACACTGACTACTGATATGATTTGATTTAGTTTAACATGTGTATAACAGGCACCTTTCTTTGACAATATTTTTAATCTTTCATCTAACGATAGTCTTTTTGCACAAAAACATTTATGACTTGCATGGGGTTTATCACAAAATATGCACATTGGTTTCTTACCTGAAGGTTTCAGACTAACTAGAGAAGCTGCAGTAGCTGAATCTACACTGTTCTCTTTCTGAGGGACGGGGTTAAATTCCTTTTTACGAGTCCCGTGTTGCATTGTGAAACCAGATCTTGCTAACACTACCATTTCCTCGCCTTGCACTTCTTGGCGTAGAAAAGTCATCAAATTTGTGAGAGTTCGAGAGTTTTTCTCAGTCACATTTTCAGAGTGTTGATGATTTCTGGTGCGCTCCCATGTCAACAGGATCTCTTCCGGCAGACAGCTTTCTACT
>BMAV01008046.1:399932-411074 GCA_019973955.1 Trichonephila inaurata madagascariensis | reverse complement strand
AAAAAAAAAAAAAAAAAAAAAAAAAAAAAAAAAAAAAAAAACGTTCTCAAACGATACGTTATTTTCGAGTGAGTGAGTGAATATTAACGTCGCACTGTTCAGCTACACGAGGGCTTTTGGCGACGGACCACGTAATTTTGAACCATGGTCAAGTGACGTGGATGACACCTGAGCTGGCACCCCCCTCTCCTAACTACCACACCACATCAACGGGAGGACGCTTGAGCTCTTGACAGATTTAACGTGCATACGTTATTTTTGAAGAATTTGAGTGTTTGGTGCATGACCGGAGAGACGAATGCATGAAGTTCACTCTTCGCTCGTTTCCGTTTAGAAATGAGACGGGGAAGGGAAGGTACGGGTAGTTTTGAGTGACGTAAGATAAGGAGAATTTCTCTCTCATCACCTAAACTATTTGGCTACGTATTGTAGTAATTTATTCACTACGGATAATTGTTTTACAGTGCAAGAGATTTTATTTTTAAAAACAACTGATAGTTTTCTTTATTCATAAAGAATGATTTATTACTTTGAAACTGATTTTTATAAATTTTAAAAAAGCTTTCTCTTGCAATCACTGATCAGCTTTCTTAGCTGCAACCCAATAATGAACATTTCTAATTCATTTTATTATTTTAAATTCTCTCTCTGTATGTATATATTTTACAACTTTTTCCCCTAGTATCTTATTTCATTTTGTTATACTATATATATATATATATATATATATATATATATATATATATATATGTATAATTAAATTAGATTAAAAATTAAATTCTGTATCTAGCACTTAACTCATCTTTTTCCTCACCTCTTGAAGTATCAAACTAATCACCCATTTATTTCTTCCGAACATATGGCCTAGCCAATAAACATGTCTAATTCCACATGGTTACATTTAATAGCCCTATATGTCAGCATTAACTTTCAAGAGCACTCATGAGCGCCGCGATCGGTGTTTTAAGTGTTTAACCCTCTTAAGATTTTTCGGTGGTGTTCTTTTTCTCTCTACATGTTTGCGTCAGATGATGTCTAACTTTGATCAAATAAAGTTCCTTTTTTTAAAAACTAAGTCTGTTTCTGACTTAAAATCATGTCATATATATATACAGTGGGACCCCGATTTAACAAATTCATCGGGACCGAATATTTTGTTCGTTAGTTCGTAATTATTCGTTATATTGGGGTCCAAATAAAATACCAATTTTTTTGCACTTATCTTTTGAAAATTCTATAATACGCAACTAAACAAAAAATATCCATAGTTAGAAATTACACACTTTTTATTCAAGAGTTAAAAATACTATTAGCGAATTATTACGTGTCAGTTAAATGGAAATTTTAAAATACTGACTAATAGATGTTTGACAGTCTTTTTGATTCTTGACTCTCAAAATAGTTCTTTTTTGACTTTTATGCCGAGAAGAAAATACTGTGTCATTTACGTCCTGCTGTATAAGATATGTTTTCACAGTTTGCAAATTATGTAAAGCATTTAAAATATAACAATTTTGATAAAAGTTTCATTATCAATTTCAGCATCAGAATCGCTATTCATTGGCACAAATCAAAGTTTCCTTAACATCAGTTGCACAAATAGGAAGTCTCGTCATCAAATCTATCATAATCGTAAGAATCTTAAGACTGCGTTGGGACTGCGTTGTGGAGACAGATGAGATAATAAAAATCATTTCATGTCCTATTCAAAACTCACACGATAAGTTGCACACATGATTCATCTGCACCTGTAAAGTCAAATAATGGTCTGCCCCCTTTCCCGTCGAAATTTGCTGCTCATAAGAAAAGTCTTTTTTCTGTTCTGGGGTAAAAAGGAATGAATTAATTTGAAAAGAAATGAATTTTTTTAAAAAATATATAGACTATTAAGAAATTTTTTGGGCTGTTTAAATAATTTATTAATTCGGGGTTCGTTATTCGTTAAATAGGGGGTTTTGCCTTCATTAAAATCGAGAAAAGAGAAAAATTCTTTAAATAGGGGTTCGTTAAATAGGTTCGAACTGTATGTATATATATATAATGAATGTGAGCTTAGTTTTTTAAAACACATCACAAATGTGAGAGTCTTTGTTCTTAAAAAATGATTTGCTGAAAAACATTGGAATAAAAATATAACAAAATGCTTTTATCAGATAGCATTATTTTCTTTTTCAAAGTTTTTTCCATGAAATTTCTAGGCTTTTCCTCCCATAGTGTTTTGTTGTTGTTGTTGTTTTGGTTTATACTAAAATAGTTTCAATCTAACTTCGAAAAACAAGCAATCGTTTTTTCATTTTTAACGAAAAGGGATTGAAATTAATATATTTTTTAAAAAACAAAGTAGTATTTTCCATTATTTCATTGCTAAATTAATTATTTAATAATAAATAGTACATCGTCTATTATTTTGGATAAAAATACATTTTAGAGACATTTATAAGCTAACTATTTGTAAGGATTGATTAATTAATGAAAATCGGAAATATATTTTATTATTTTTGATTCTTGGAATAATGAAAATTTTTTTGGTCTTAGCATTAGAACTGCTTCCTTATCATTGCTTTAAATTTATAATTTTTTAATTAAAGCAGTATTTTTTTTATAAGTCATTGATCGAAATTTGAAAATAAATCTTATATCTGCGGAGCGGGGGGAGAGGGAAAATAGTTTTACACTCAAAAAAGCCACTGTAACGCCGGGCTAGAGAGAGAGAGAAGAAACGTGCCTGAGAAGAGAAAGATGTGGAAGAAATTTCGAAAAAGTGAATTGTAATGACGTTAATATAGAAATCACACACACACACACCAGGAAGTGCTGACAGTGAGAGGGGCAGGGGAATTTACATGAATATATGTTATGTATTCAAAAATATTCGTGCAATGCAGGGGGTCAATGGAGGGGAAAGAAACCTGACTGACAAGAAAAATAAGTGGAGCAAATTTCGGAAAAGGGAATTTTAATGGCATAATTATAGAAATCACTTACATCGCGCGCGTGCACACACACAGGTGCTAGAGTCATGAGGGAAAGAAAAAATTCCCATGGGAATTAAATTATACACACTCGGTAAAAGCCCGTGCAATGCTTGGATAAGCGGAGGGGGAATAAACCCGTATAACGAAGAAGTCAAAAAATTTTCGTAGGAAAAGGAATTTTAATGGCATATTAATATAGAAATCACACACACACCTGGACGTGCTGATATTGAGAAGGGAATATTTATAAAAGTAAAGAAAACTCGTGCAACGCCGGGCCATTCAACTAGTATATTTATAAAAATAGATACAAAATAAATAAATAAATAAAATAAGTAATAATAATAATTTGTTCCTTTTAATTGTTCTTTAGGTAATGAATCTTTTCAAAGTCGATAGGAAACTTACATTTTTCTTGCAAAGTTTTTCAAATATTTGATTATTTTAATGCTGGATATTTTATTTTGAGTGAATAAACTTTATGTATGAAGATACATGATATATATACGCATACTGAAGGGAAAAATCCCGCCAAGAGAAAATTACTGTAGAGTAATGAAATTTGGACAATGTAATTGTCTAGTTAACATATTTAATTGATTAAATTTTCAAGATCACAGGTTAATTTCAGTTCTAGAAAATGCATTTCAAATGCGAAATGCTGCTATATTATTAGCCGGTGCAACTTCCAGAATTTTGAATGCAAGTCTGAAGCGTGCATGCATTGTGTCATACAGGTGCCCATTGTCCCTTTGTGGTATGGGGTTCCATCTTTGTTGTACTTGTTGTGTCAATACTGTAACTGTAAATGTGTGTGTGCTGGCTGTGGATGATGATGCAGTTATCGTCCAATGATATCCCATATGTACTTAATTGGAGACAGATCTAGTGATCTCGAAGGCCAAAGTAACATGTCAACATTCGGTAGAGCATATTACGTTACAACAGCGGTGTGAGGGCGAGCGTTATCATGTTGGAAAAATCCCGACTGATGCTGTTCATGAACGGCAGTACTATGGGTTGAATTATCAGACTGACGTACAAATTTGCAGTCAGTGTGTTTGGGATAACAACTAGAATGCTCCTGCTGTAGTAAGAAATTGCTCCCTAGACCATGACTCCAGGTGTAGGTCAAGTGCGCGTCTAGGCCGCAGGCAGTTTGGTTTCAGGCGTTCCCCTGGCCTGACCAATACACGGCCACCACTGGCACCAAGGCAGAACCTGCTTTCATCAGAAAACACAACAGATCTCCACTCCGTTCTCCAATGAGCTCTGGCTTGACACCACTGGCGTCGCAAACGTCAATGGCTTGGAGTCAGTGGAATACACGCTACAGGGCACCTGGCTAGGAGCTGTCCTTGAAGTAACCGATTTCCAACAGTTCGTTGTGCCGCTGTGGTGCAAACTGCAGCTCGAATTTCTGACGCAGACGTAGTATGATGCACCACAGCCGTACGCCGAATACGGCGGTCTTCCCTCTCAGTAGTGCCACGTGGTCTCCCGGAATCCGGTCTTCATGAGGTGGTTCCATACATTGACCACTGTTCCAAGCAATCATGCACATGCGGCCAAGTCTTTCTGCAATATCGCGGAAAGAAAACACACCTTCTCGTAGCCCTATTACTCGACCTCGTTCTAACACGGTGAGCTGTTGATAATGGCTTCTTCGTCTTTTTAAAATCATTCTTGGCTAACATCAATTCAATACGTCGAATTTCATAGATAAATAACGCTCACGAACTTTACAGCACGCATTTAAAGCAAACCTAATTTGTACAAATTTTGAGTGGCGCTACTAGTGCCACACTAAAGCGCGAAGCGTGGAATTTGAATCGATGTCATCTTTCAAATGTATAAACACGCCTACTACACAAATTTCGTTTATCTAACACAATTCTTTCTTAGTGGCGCGATTTTTTTTTTTCGTCAGTGTATATTTACATGTAATAATTCAGGTTAATTTTATCTTTTAAATTGTTTAATTTGTAATGGTCTTTACCCTTCAGGACTTTCACGTAAATAATGAATTCTTTGCAACCCGCATAGCTGGATAATCGAAACTTTATCTCTTCGAAATTAAAATCTCAGCAAATTTAAAGTAATCTTACATTGGACATCAACGTACGATATCTTTCCACTAATCCTAAGTGGAATTTTGGAACTTCTGGTAACCGCTTCATATAAAAGCTCATGGAAAATTAGCCTGCTTCTTGTCCTTCGTAATGTAACCCACCAGTCTGTGTTTGTCCATCGTATTTTGTTCTGTGTTGTGTGCATGTATATTTGTTCTTCAAAATGTCCATCTTCATCGTATTCGAAAGTATGAAGCCTTAAGTATGCCAGAAAAAATTTTCTCGGCGAATTGTATTATATATATAATTGTGCTTTACAAAAATATTCATACTCTTAAAGCTCTTTTCCGTTGTATATGTTTCTATTGAGAATTTATAGTTTAATAGAAAGCTTTATAAGAACTTATTCTGTAAGGTATCCGACTACGTTCGGAACTGTGATTTTAAAAAAGCTCATAAATGGATAATTTTCATGATATTTAGTGTCACTTAGATTAGACTACATGCATAAAATTGTTTTAAGGACATTTGGACAAAAAAAATTATTATTAAAATTATTTAAAAAAAAATTATTTAAATATAATATTTTGGCAAAAAATTAACTTAGAATAATCTTTTTTCAAAATGTTCTTCTTTTGTGAAAAATGCTTCAGTTATAATAATATTTTGCTTTATATAGATAGCTCAGACCTTTTTACAGAGGCTCAACTATGAGTTTTGAAAAATTCACATTATTTTCAGAGTTACAACCCATTGAAATAATTATCAGCGTTTTTTTCTTAAAATTGCTCCCCTCTGCTCTCGTAAAATATGGATAAACCCACTTCTAAGTTATGTATTTCAAAAATTCTAGTTGAGCCCCTGTAGAGAGGTCTGAGCTATATACAGGCAAAATATTTATATAATAGAAGCATTTTTCACAAAAGGAGAACATTTTGAAAAAAAAATTATTCTAAGTTAATTTTTTGCCAAAATATTGCATTTAAATAATTTTTTTTGTCAAAATGTCCTTATATATATATAAAACAATTGTATATATGTATTCTAATCTAAGTGACACTAAATATCATGAAAATTATCCATTTATGCGCTTTTGCAAAATCACGGTTCCGAATGTAGTCGGATACCTTAACAGTAGACATGGCTCACATATTTTTTATCAGAAAATATTTTAATATTTGGTCCTTTTTACTGTCCGAAGTTAACTGGTGATATTGTGTATACTTGTGTTCTGGAGAAACTTGTATTGATTAATATCTTTCTCCAACTCAAAAAAATGTCCCGATTTTGATAAGGATCTCTTAACATACAAAGCTAATATTCTCTGCACAGCCGTCTGGGTGACTTGTTAGTTCGTCACCGGCCTTGTTCACCTAAGGTTGTGGATTCGATACCGACCCAAATTGGTGGACTTTCATGATGCTGAAAACCAATAGCGTCTGTTTTGTATAATTATGTGGCATGTTAAAGATCCCTAGAGTGCCTGCCGGGCTTAAGTGATCTCGGCAAAATTAAATTCTTTGTACCATTTCGCATCATCAGAGTTTGGGTGCCTCTCTCTGGAGAGGAAACTGGGTGTCAAAATTACAATGCAGTGATTGGTATTTCACCTATATTGTGCCGCACTAAAAAACGATACGAGTTCCAGGGAAATGTACTAGGTCTACAATGGTAAATACCCAATTTGCATCTCAATTGGAAATAAAAAAGAAATTATTCTCTGCAATAAATTTGGTTTTTGTTTTTCGGTCAAAATCGTGGTTTTCAGAGTAATTCTACCGATGTGTTCATTAATCTAAAAAACTAGTGCAGCCAGCTAATTAGGAAATGATAACAAAAATGAATCGACTAAAAGAATTAAACTTTGAAACTGTCTTATTATCGTCTGCAAATAAATTAAAAACTGACTTTTGTAAATTTGGACAAATATATGAAAAAATTCTTTTAAGTATGTAATGAACTAATTTAAACTCACGTGCTTCAGCTAACTGAAACAACTTGCTTTTTTATTTATCGCATTCATATTAAGTTATTTTCTGATCCCCTTCTGTTGTTGAGAGTTCTAAATACAAAGTGAAAAAACAATTGAGTTCTTGCCTAATTTTCTTGCAAGTCTCTGTCGTGTAAGCTCTCGTAGAAATTAATTGAGGAAAAACTGTATATGTGGAGCCTACAACTTACAACAACTTATATATATATACTAGCTGAATGGCCCGGCGATGCACAGGCTTTCTCTTTCCCTCATGACGCCAGCATTTCTGTGTGTGTGTTTGTACGCGCGCACTATGTGAGCGATTTCTATAATTATGTCATTAAATTTTCCTTTTTCGAGATTCGTTCCACTTATTTCCGATTCAAGACAGGTTTCTTTTCTCTCTCTATAGCCCGGCATTACATGAGTTTTTCTTAGTGTAAAATTATTGTCCTCCCCCCCTCCCCCCTTCACAGATAAAATTTATCTTTAAATTTCAATCTATGACTTATAAAAAACAATATTGCGTTAGTTAAATTATTAATGTAAAGCAAAAAGAAAACCATTCTGATGCTAAGAGTAAAACAAAACAGTTTCATCATTTTTTAATAAAATTAGTTTCTAAGAATCTAAAATAATAAAATAGATTTCAGAGAGATTTTCATTAATCAATCAATCGTTACATATAGTTAGTTTAAAAATGTCTCTAAAAAGTATTTGTATCCAAAATAATAGACGATGTACTTTTTAATTAACAAATAATTAATTTAGTAATGAAATAATAAAAATAATCCTTTTAAATATATATATTTATTAATTAAAATCCATTTTCTATAAATAATAAATAAAAGAAAGATTTACAGATAGCAATTGAAACGATTGCTTTTTTCTGAATATTCGATTAAACATATATATATGTAAGTGTTAAAAAAAACAGTATGGAGGAAAGCCTAGACATATATTTACACTTACTGAACAAAACATTCAAAAAGAAAAAAACTCTTTCACAAAAACATTTTGATATTTTTTTTTAATTTTAAAGTTTTTCATTTCCATTTCATCCAAAAATATAACATGTTGATTATTTTAACAATATTTTCCTTCTTAGGATTTGAAATAATAAAATTAATTAAAAATGTTCACTTGCTTAAAAAATGGCAGTAAAAGAAAAAATCTCGTTTATTGATATCCATCTCATTGGCATTACACATTAGAGTATCCATAAGTCAAAAATAAAATTTTAATGCACACTGCAATTCGGCTTCACAGAAAAGAATGATTTCATAAAAACGTATATTTAAATGTAAGAGAGAAAATTAACATGCTAAAAAGGTAAATAGAAATGAAAGAATGAAAATATAAATAAAAATTATAACAGAAAAGTAATAATAGTAATATGTTTCTACTATATGGGAACTATGAGTGAAATAACCTGAAATGGATAAACCAAAAGAAAAAATTAATTGTATGATAAACTCTGTTTCACTAAAATATTATCATAAATAACATATTAGGAAGCCTTCAACTGGAAAAAAAGTAAAATAGTACAAAATAGAATTTTAAAAAATAAATAAAAAAAGCCTACATTGTAATAAACTATTAAATTAAGATTTTCTGTAGCATTAAATTAATATTATATGAGGAAGGGATGTAATATTATCTAACATCTATATTACATTTAATATAAAATTTAGATGAAATACAATAGTAAAAAAATTAAATGAGTTGTGACTGGCTCACGCGTCTTTTCATTAACATGTCCTTTGGGTTCTTTGGGGCCAGAATTAATGGCAAATCTTTTCCAACCAAAACACAAGAAGTGAAGCGTGAAAGAAAAATGCGAATTAGAAAGCTTTTAAATATCAGAAGTTAGAGTAAGCGGTGGGGCAATTTGCTTAAGATAGTTCGTCATTCAATTGTGAAGTGACAGCTAACACAGAAGTTATTCCTGACATAGAGCCATTAGGTCAAGGTGCATACCATTGCACTCCATATAAGACGCAACTTCCATTAAAATTGGATCGGTCGATCGAAATTAAGGTAGGATTGACTATTTAATATTAGAATCTGTGATAGTATTGGAATTGAGTCTAGGCGAATTAGTTATAGATAGTGGTCCGAGTTAAGTTATTTCGGTATTATCTATATTGTGTGTTTTCTCATCGTAGATTCTCTCACATGTATTGTTATTATCTAATCTGTTAGATGTTTAAGTTTTAAAATCTTATTAAAGTCAAATTAAGATCATGACAGCTCCTAGTTCTTCATTTATTCCTACACGCTGATAATCAAGGAGAAGGGCACCCGAAGGGGGTAAGAACCAAAATAAACTATCTAAAACGGGCCTACGTTGAAAAAACCACAATGAGCCTAATGAGATAAATAATAAACCTTGTTGAAAAAAAATTAATTTTTTAAACAATACTTTTTTGCAATATTTTAATTACAAACATAATATTTGTTTTTCTGTTGCAAAGAACAAACAGATGAGGAGATACAATGATAATTAATTATAGTGATAATTGAAATATATATATCATATATGAACAGTATATGCACAAAGTATATATGATCTTCATAAAACTAAATAAGGAACATTTCAGAAGCAAAGTTAAACCATGATGCTCTCTCTCTCTCTCTCTTGAGACGTAAAATCACACCAACATTGAATTTTAAGTAAATCCAAAGAGAAATATGAGAAAATATTGTATCAAACTGCATCTTTTTTCCTCAAACACTTTTGGATCACAAATGGTATAAATAGATTTATATGTTTGATGATTGTCAGAAGCAAAACTGATGCATGATGTCATGTGACAAAAAATCTGATCAGCATCTGATCAATTTTCCTATAAAGATGCTGTGATGGAGGAAAAAAAGCAATAATCTTTTTTTTTTTTCAAACAAAGAAAATGTCATAGAAATGTACATATATAAAATCTTTAAAAATCTATATGAAAAGCAGATTGTAAGAAGGAAAGTTAAACCATGATGTCACACGACAAAAAGTGCATTAACTCTGAATTTTAAAGTGCAAAAGAAAATTACTTTGTTAAGACAGTGGCGTAACGTACACCTCAGCATTGCGGTGAGGGGCAGGGATCTAAGGGGCCCAAAGCCTGAATGACGATAAGTACGTACCCTTTGTTAGATCCGGCTAGGGACCCAAAACCTGATTTGCAGGGTGGCCCTAATATTCTCCGTTACACCACTAAGTTGAGCATTCAATCCCATCCATAGTTTCTGTATGGGTGCGCAAGATACGCTGGGTTTAAAAACGAGAGCATTAAAAATAAAGAAAGGATGAGCATAGAAAAAATTAAACTTTTATATGTATCAAAATACTGTTTATTTAAAAGAAAAGAGAGAGAGAGAGAAGTTCCTTATGAACTTAAAGGATTGTAGTTTTAAAAGTATACTATTTTTTTCTAAAGAGTTTGGAATAATATCTCGAGTATATATAAATGACTTCAAAAAGTAAGTGCATTATGCACGTACGTTTCAGGTTTCTTCCTAAAAAAGGGGGTGCGCGTTATACGACGAATATACCTAAAAATTATACTGCAGCTTGAAAGTATAGGTGCGCGTTTTACGGTGGTGCGCATTACATGCTGGATTTTACGGTAATTATTATCAGTACTTACGTATTAGCGTCTCCGCAGCCAAATTGGCACCACACAAATCAAGCCATTTTCCGCCAACATCTGACCAATTGGTTTTTCATATAAAATATGTTAGAATTTTCGCAGTTTTGGTATCTATCAAGATGTGATTCACGTGGGACCAATTTTGGTGCAGTGATGCTAATACATAAGTACCTCATTATCTAAGCTTCTGTTTACAAAAAGCTTCACAAATAATTTTTTTGGCTTAAAAACTAACTTTTGAGTCAAGGTATCATATAATTTTAACTACAATATAAGCAAGAAAATTACAGTTCAGAAAATAAACAAATATAAAATTGTGTGACACTAAAATAAAAATTATAGCATTAATTTAAAATAAAAGGTTATCTTAAACAAAAAAATTAAGCCCTAATTTTGTTGAAATTACCATAACCAGTGTGACATCTCTCGCGTTCTTCTTCTAACATAACTCCTACGTTCTTTGACGGCCACGATTA
>BMAV01008046.1:325011-399922 GCA_019973955.1 Trichonephila inaurata madagascariensis | reverse complement strand
GATTAGCTAGATAATTAATTATATTTTGATAAGTGATCTAGTTGTGCTATCTGACTTAAATAAATCGGCATACTTTGGTTTATTCTCACTTAATATAAGTTTTTGTTCGTTATATAAGTAATTTAAGTTAAATTCTTAATAAAAGTTGTATTAAGAATTATAGAATGTCTTATCCTTCCGATAATCCCACACCTCTAACTTACGCGGAACACCCACGTCATAGCTATCGACAGATGGCTATGTCACACCAGTGCTGAACAAACAAAACACGCACGGAAAATTTTAAATATAAAAAATTTAAACTTAAATAAAATAAACATAAATAAATATGAAATAACCAAGCATATAGTAGAAATTATAACATTAATTCAAACCGAAAAGCAACTTGTAGAAATCTGGTTAATAACAGTTGTTGACATAAATGGAAGGTAGTTTTTTCAAATATTGCCAATCCGTTAATAACAATTAGTTTAATTTAGTGCTATATTCTCTTTTTCTTAAACTGCTAGCTAGGATTTTCTACTTCATTGTTACAATAAGCGAGATTTAGAATTTGTCGTTGAACAAAGAAAAGAAATAAAGCTTTTTCTAACAGAAAGAAACTTTGTAACAGATTTTTTTTTTAACATAAGAAAAAAAAAGCAGGCAAGAAGTGAAGATAATTTCACTGTCTAAAAAATCCACTGATATTTTTTGAAGAATAAGTAATTATTATCAGTACTTACGTAATAGCGTCATCGCAGCCATATTGGCGTCTCACGAATCACATCATTTTCCGCCAAAATCTAATCGGTTTTATATAAAACATGTTAGAATCTTTGTTGTTTTGGTATCAAGGTGTGATTCGCGTGGTACCAAATTCAAATCGTTTTCTAAGGTCTTCATTAACATACAAAAAAATAAGACACTTACTTTTTGGCATTGACTACTTTTTCGGAACAAAAATGACAATTTTCGCAATCCGCTGAAAAGGCAATTTCTGCTCTAAAACTATTCGCCTTCCCCAATAAAATGCTCATCATAGAACCATTGCTGCCATATATCTTGGAAGAGTGGATTTGAAAGAATATTCCTGCTAAGTATCGTCAGAATATTCGTAAAAATGGTTATTCTTTGTAATACCATTTTTCTATTACCACAATTCTAAGTACCGTCGGTAGATATAGGGTTAAAGAGTGCCCTCAGGACTTCTTGATGCTAATAGCAAAGTATCATGAATATAAAATGAAATCGGATGGTATGGCGTAATTACTGTACTCGCGACTTTTAAATATCTTTAAAAATAGTCAGTACAGTAAATACATTAGGCCTTGCAAGAAGGGTAGTTGCTCTATTACACGAAATCAACATGTAGTATAAAAACCACAAAAATATAAGAAATAATCATGCACAAAAATAAAACAGATACATAAATTTAATGAGCATTAAAATATAAAACAGCCTTGCAAAAAACAAATTTTATTATTAACAAAAATCCCAGCTACGTTTAAACACAAAATATACTGATTTGATTCGAACACACATATACAAAACATTGAGCAAACTTTAGTATTGCCCATTAATGAATTATAAACAAAGTTTCTTCACTTTTGTTTGAAATTCCGGAAAAGGATAAGATATGCTTAGCTAAGAAAACATGATTCACTTCAATCACCTTCGCTAAATCAACTGTAAGCAAAAGCGCGTTGCAATACGAGAAATTTTTTTTTGTTGAAAGGACACTTTTTAGGATATTTTTTTCGAAAAACAATTGTAATTCTGCCACAAAGAATAAAAAAAACGACTCAATGTAACTTGAAATGAATATATTTATCTGTTTCCAGTATAACATCTCTTTTTCCATGTTAATCCCCTGTCATGATAACTGCTACTTCAGATGGCCTAGGTTCATTAAAACGCCTGCTGTGTTCGCCAGTGAGAACTTGATCTGCATAAATAATCTTACGAAAATCTGGTCCAAGTTTTTTTTATTGCAGATTTGAAGCTTTTTATGTAAGAATTATTACATGTCTTCCAAATTCGAAACTAAACCTTGCTTAACTTGCCGTACAATCTTGCAATGTTGTTCCGTATTACTGTCTATAAAATAAATCTAGAAATATCGGTTCTTCAGCAGGGCAAGGAAATATATTACCAATTCTGTGACAAACTTGGCACCCGATTGCCATGCTATTAGGATGGAAATAGGCAAGGCGTACTACTGATATTAATGTAATGGTCCAATCTTTACTTATTTTGGGCCTTTTGTTGTCGTGATATCAACATCAGAGGTTCGAGAGAATAAGGAAAAGTAAACCCAATGTTCTTACAGCTATTTAGTACCTAACTATGTGCAAATGTTTTTGCATTGCTGACTCTTTAAAAAGAACATAAAATTAATAAACAACTGGGAGAAGCAAAAATTTTTCAGTTACAGCAAAAAGGTTTAAAGAGTGCAATCAGACTTTCTTTGATGCTCATAGTACAGCTAAGATTAATCAAGAGCATAAAATGAAATAGAACATTTTATGGAAAGTGAATATCTTTTAAAGTATCCAGCACAATAAAAAGAGTAGCTTTAATAAAATTAAGCCTTGCAAGATGGGTTCCATAACGCAATCACAAAAATAAGTAAGAAATAATCATAAGCAAAAATTGAAAAGATACATAAATGTAATGCGGTGGCTAGGCTTTAGTATATCACAAACTCATGTTGGCGGGCTTGATATCACGACACAGAAGGTTGTCGGCGCTTAAGTAAGTTATGCTTACAACTAAATCATCGCTTGAATATCAGTACACTTTAACGGTACATCTTGCCCACTTCCATCCGTATTTGCTCTAAAATTACATTACGTTCAATAAAATACGATTCAAATTGGAAGAAAAATCGGCATCTACTGTTATGCAATTTGTGTTGACAAACCCAAAAATGGAACTTAGAAAAAACATTTTTTACGACAACTTTTTCGAAAAACAAATGTGTAATTCCACCACAAAGAGTTTAAAAAACGAACAAAACCATAAAAAAAATATATTTACAATAAGATGTGCTAAAATCCCCCCCAAAACTGCTCTAAACATTAATTTTTGCAAAGTTGACTTGACACGTCTGATGACGTCATATCTGCATTAAGCTGAAAAATCGCTTAAAAATTGAATTTTAAAAAAGTCTAAAGTGAATTTCGAAAAAAACTCTTCGAGGTGTTCAGGATAATGACCTACAGCTTCTACGTGCCAAGTTTCAGACTTCTATGTCGCTTAGTTTTGTCGGTACAACTGAAACACACAAACTGTTTGTTTTATTAGTATAGATATACACTCATGGACAAAAAAATTAGCGCACCAAGAAGTAATCGTCAAAATGAAACGAAATTTTACGTACGTAATGACTACTAAGTAAATGATTAGAAAATCAAAGAAAAAGGATAATTTATTTTAGAGAAAAAGGCAAAAGAACGGAGGATTTAATACCCTGTTGAACCCCCTCTATATAGTGCGAATGCACGATGCGATACGATCGGGCATTAAGGCATACAAGTTCTGTTTGATGTCTTGAGACATTTCATTCCATATTTGCTGTAACCTTGCCTCTAGTTCGTTCAAACTCGTGGAATGCCCAACTCACCTTCCCAAATGATCCCAGATAGGCTTGATTGGAGACAAATCTGGGGATCGGGCAGGCCAAGGAAGGGTAGTAACAGTGCGGAGACAGTCTTGTGACACCCTTGCCGTGTGAGGCTGAGCATTGTCTTGTTAAAAAATGTCTCCTGGGAGCCGTTGCATGAGTGGGAACACATGTGGCTGCAGGATATCATGGACATACCGCTGGGCTGTCATGGTGCCACGGATCAATACTAGGGTGACCATGTATTGTAGGCAATGACACCCCATACCATCACACCAGCTGTGGGAGCGGTGTGTCGCTGTAAAACAAAGGCAGGATTGAGGCGTTCACCACGGGGTCTCCATACACGAACACGATTGTCATCACTGATGAGATTGAATCTGGATTCGTCGCCAAAGACGACCTGGTTCCTTTCCACTGCAGTTCAGTTTCCTCATGCATGGCACCACTCCAAACGGAGGTGTCGATGGGTGAGCGTCAAGGGCAGAACACGTAATGGGCGCCGTGATCCCAAATGTCTTTCAGCCAGGCGCCTTCGTATGGTTCGAGAAGACACAGGGGCACCTAGTGAAGGTGCTGCCAGTTCCTGGATGGCGTCTGATGAAGTAGTTGGCTGTACACGTTCATTTCTTATGATGTGGTGGTCTTCTCGATGACTGGTCTGTCGAGGGCGTCCTGAGCCTGGTCTTCGTGTAAATGACATCTCTCGGATCCACTGGTCCCAAAACCTCCTCACAACACAATCAGAGCGGCCTAACTGACGAGCTACTCGCCTAGCTGATTACCCAGCTTCCCTCATGCCGATGATTCTCCCCCTCTCAAACTGAGACAGCTGCTCATATTATCTTCGAAAACGGCGTAATGGCATGCCTACCTCAGCTTTTCCTTTGTAAACGATTCAGAACACTCAAACAAGCTTTGGTTACCTGTTTTATACTCCACGAAGAACGATGTTAAACGCCCTCTACCGGCTATACGTAATGCGCAATCACGCTGCATGTCTAATCATTTGCATATCTCCCCGACATGTACCTTCATACCATGTTTCGTTACGATCCCGCAATTATTTCTTGGTGCGTTAATTTTTCTGTCCATGAGTTTATATATATTGTATATAGGATATCAAAGTGATTTCTTCAGTTTTTTTTTAAGATTTTTTAGAGTGTAATTTATAAATACTGAATGCGAGGAATCGCAATGGAGATGGAAATGGATGAATGGAGATTTATATAAAAAAGTAATTCGTATGAACTAGCATAAGTTTTTGTCATTTTTTTTTCAAAAAAAAAAAAAAAAATGCAATTATTGAAGCATTTCATTACCAGTAATGTAAATAAATATATTTTTGTATTTTCTAAAAAATTTCATTCCCTTTGACGGAAATGTTTCAAATTATTTTCGATAGAGGGCATCACTGAATTGAATACTTTGAAGGAAACGCTATTATTCCTTGATGCAAATTTCTGATAAATTAAAACTAAAACTCAGAATTATTTAAATGCTTTCACATTTTTTCATGATATTCAAATATTGTCACATTATTTTCTATACTTGTGTCTTATGCCTCGCGATTTGTAATGGACATTGGTTCACTTAGGACTACTTTCGTGGGAAAGGTTATATTTACAAAAGCACCGAGAGGTAATCTTTTTGCTAAAAATTAAAAATTTGTTGATCTATGTAAGGGTCGGAACCCCTCAAACTCCACCCTTATGTACGCCACTGATTATAGAATAATTAATTTTTCCACTGTTTTATCAATATTTATGCATAATAGAATTTGTATGGATTTTAAAAACGATCGTATTTGTTTCCTTTAGAGAATTGAAACAAGACCAAAATTTCAAGAATTCAATCGCTGCATAAGGAGCTCATGCATGTTAAATATGTCGAGTGAAATCTGTGCGTTAGAGTGGTCTGGAAGATTGGGATGCCAGCTCAGGTGTCGCTCTCGACACTCATTTGAGACTCAAATCTGCGAGACTCGTCGCCAACAGCCTTCGGGTTACCTTGAAGCAACAACAACCCATCAACAAAAATGAAATGCGAGAGCTCGCAAACACACAGCTCTAATTCCCATACCTTTTTTGTACGAAGAAACAGAATATTTTTTTAAATAAGAAGACAAAGAATGCCTTACCAAGGCCTAATTTTATTTTAATAGCAACGTTTCTAAATAATTGTAATAGTGCTAATACTAAAGATAGAACAAAAATTAATTATTAATAACTCATTATTACAATATTGAATTTAAAAAAATTCGTTGAATAATCAGTGATTTATTAAAAGATTTATTTGAATTTGTATTTTTCCAATTTCATGCAACAGCATTCGTTTTCCTTAGAAGCTGTATGAACTGTTCTTAGAAGTTAATTAATTCTTAATAGAAATGCTCTTTGTAAATAAAGTTCTTTTATTATAACTGATCGGATTAGAATTTGAATGCACTATTTATGTATCAGTAAAAAAAAATGTATTCGTAATAAATTTTCTTTCTGTATCAGCAAAAAAAAAAAAACAGTGTATTTGTAATAAATATTCATTTTTTTTTTTATTTAGAAACTTGAAATCAGAATCGCTTTTTTATAAGAATAGTGCGAAAAACTAAAAATTACGATACGTTTAAATTTTTCATTATTTACGTACAGATTTTATTAAATTAATTATTTCAGTTCACATTTTTGAGAAATGATTTACATTATATTAACAGCAATTCTCAAGAAAAATTGCATAACATAAGCATTTGAACTTTGGATAAATATGTTTTTTAAAGATTAAATAGGTTAAAAAAAGCTTATTGTTTTAAATCTATGATCTTCAGTCTAAATAATTACATCTATTTATTCAGTATGCTATAAGCAGAAATGAATATTGTAAATAAGTAATTCAAGTCTTTTTATATTTTTAAAATTCATTGCATTAGAAAAATGTTATTTTTTTTTTCATGCTTAAAAGTAAATAAATGGAAAATAATTGAGTCTTTTCTTTTTTTTAAAGTGTTTGGATAACACAAAAAATGTACATTTCTATTACAGTTATTTTTTCGGAAAAGAAACTTGAATTCATTTTTTTCTCGAAAGGCATTCATTTGAAAACAATTTTTTATTTTCCAAATTAATTTTGATCTGAATCAATAAGTGTGTGTGAAGAGTTTTAATTTACAAAAACTAAAACAGAGAAAATAATCCTAATTTTTCTCCTCACTTAACCTTTCATAGTATTTTCCTTTTTTTCTCTAGAGAGTTTCTTTCATGGGATCTTTTTTCATCTATTTGCTCTCAATCGAGAGCCTTTCAATGAAAAGCTTACATGGGAGAGTGTTTTTTTTAAAAAAAATAATGACTCAAGAGGGAAAATGTCTCGATTTTATTAATAGATAAATATGTGGCCGGGGGAAAAGAAGTGAACTATCTCTCCTTTAACTGATCTGGTCTTTCAGCTTTCACTTCAACTGGTTCTCACAAACAACTCTTTTACCTTTTCACCTTCGACTCGTGTCGAACTGCTTTTGTTTGTTATTTCAAATGGTATTGCACGTGGACATTACTGATACGCATTATTTCAGTTTCATGGGAGTATTTAACAAAAGGGCTATTTTGTGAGAGAAATATCGATACATTAGACAAACTAATGAAACTTCCCCAATGATATGAAACAGTCAAATGGTTATCATCAATTCAATGAGCGAAAACTACTCTGGCCACAATTTAAATGACGATTATTGGCAGATTTTCAATATTTTTTGAGTCTTACTGATTACTATTTACATACTGTTATTAATAAATATTTAACCACCTCTAATTTCCAATTCAGCAGAAATGCACCACAGTGAAATCCTGGAAGTAATTTGTTATAGTAAACAAACCGATTCATTTTATTTATTATTTTCAAAAATTACTATTTTTCTCTATTATTTCTATACAAATATAAATTAAAACAAAGAATTTGTATTAACTGTGATTTTACGCTATCGTATTATCCCTCAAACCATTAAATCTAGATCCTAGATTAAAACTGATTCGTCAATATGAAAACGGATGTAAGCAAACGTGTAAATAATTTTTATTCACGTAAAACTACGTCCTACTGTTATTATTTCACATACCTTTGGCATAAATATTAGAGGCCGCGGTAGCCTAGTGGTCAAGGTAACGGACGAGTGGCGGGCGTGACATGAGTTCGAGCCCTGTACCGCTGAAGACCCGCCGCGCAGATGAGGCCGATGCATTTTAAATATGTCGAGGTCTATAAGTCCTCCCGCTGGTGTGGAAGTTCAGAGAGGAGTGGGCCAACTCAGGTGTCATCCTTATCAGTTGACAATGGCTCAAAATGACGAGGTCCGTCGCCAAAAGCCCTCGAATAGCTGAATAGAGCGACGTTAATATTCACTCACTTTATTAATATCCTATTTAATTCAGAGAAACAAATCTTAAAAAACTTACTTCGACTACACTCAATGCAATATCAAAAGGCGGGACAGAAAATAGTATAAAATAATTTTTATGTTACTTTCTCTCGAAGAAGAAGAATGACTCATATATAGTTAACGCCATAGAGTTGGTATTTTCAAATATGCAAGGGACTCTTTCCGACCTATATTTTAGAAGCTCTTGAATAGCCTCATTTAACTATTAGACATTTTTAAGATGCCTGACTAGTAGCGGAGACATTTTTTTAAAATTTTGCTGAAAATTTATTTTTAAACTCATTTTTTGTTTAATTATAACTGAAAACCAATTAAAAAAAACAAAAAAAAAAAAAAAAAAAATTCTTTCAATGTATTTTTTTTAAACATGGCCAATTTTAGGTTTAAATTAGACGTTATTTGCACGTTACGTTAAACATAGTAAAATAAATTCTGCATAAATTTTTTAAAAAAAACCATGTAATTTTACTCAGAAAACAGTTACTAATGAATTGACCTAATATCTTTGAAAATTTTTAATTTATTACTGAACTAGAGGTCAAAAAAAGGACGCAATGCAAATTTTTCAAAAATTTCACATTTATCACACAGAAAAAAAAATCATAAAAAAAGGTAAACATGCTGTTTTTTCTTAATCCCTACGTCACAGCATACATACTATAATAATGCACAATTATACAAAATTTCAGACAATTATCTACAGAACTTTTTGAGATATCATGCTTACCGTGTTGTAAAATATCAAAAAATCTGTTTCAGAGAAAAATGCATTTAAAGATTTAAAATATTCAAAATTTAAAAAACTATACTGCTAAAAAAATCTAAAACTTCTATATATCAAAAGAATAAACCTTTTCAAATCAATTATGAATATTATATACTTTCTTCAAACTTTTATCTTTTGATATTTTTAACAATTTTATAGTGTCAAAAAGCTTTTTCTTAGTCTTAAGTACTTAATTTACGAAATACAGATTAGACCAGCGTTTCTCAAACTGTGGGGCTCACCCCCTAGGGGGGCGTGAGCATATCGAAAATAAAAGGTTAAAAAAATTAATTTTCTGGAATGAAGTAAAACAAAATACTTTCTGGCATAGTAAAAAAATACAGATTTACACCGATATAATTTATATATATCATTTGGCGATATTACATCAGCAAAAATAAAAGATTCTACTTCAACGCTCATTAGCTATCTTTGATCCTATAACCAAATAAAAAATATATTTTGTTACGTTTCTTTTAACCCCTAAAATACTACTTTTGCTGACCTTCGAAGGAACTGATACAGTTAATTCAGTAACTTTTTTTAGGGAAGTTGTAAATAATATATTTCTGTTGCGCATTTTTCCATGTAAAAGAGTTTTATGATATATGGATATGCATATTGAGCACTTTGAAGTATTATTTGTCCAAGATTTATTTTTATGAGTATTCTGAAACATATAATGCCTAACGAAAAATGTTTTACGCAATTCTTTTTTAGAACTAATATCCATATTTTTTTTATTGAATGTGTAGAGTCATCCCATGCTCACGAAATCGTTGATTTTGGGAAAACTGTTTATTTGTTACCAATGATCTTGACAGAGTATCCTCCAATATGATAGTCTTAATGGGAACTAAAATGAATTTATCACATTTCGTGCTCTTTTTTTTGGGAGTGGCAAAGTTTTTTTGTACTATCTTAAGGTACTTGTTTTGACCGAGTTCCCGGCGCCACCACTTTTGTTCAAAAATATTTTCTATGAACAAATGTTGCACTTTCCCCTTTGAATAACTTTGTGGTTTTGATTGTTGTGTTGTACGATTTATTATGGTTTATAAATCTAAATGAGCATCTTTGGTCTCTGTTGAAGGAAGTTGAAAGTGATCAAGCAAGGGAAGAACTTGCTGAAATAATGCATATTAATCATGATAACGAAAGTAAATTTGAGAAAAGCAATGAACGTGAAACGAAAGGAAAATTTTCAATAGCTACTTAAATAACTCGATCAAGGAAAATAATTAGCCATAAGTGTACCGCAAGATACACTTCACCCTGTCAAAAAGACACAAGCAACAAAAAGTTCAACAGGATATTTGTCGATCATCAAAGGTTATGAAAACTACAATAACATGAAATATGACAGTTTCACATGCAAATAACATTCCTGTAATTTTAGCGAAAAGTGTCTGTGATTTGTGTGTCCTTTATTAAGGTCACACACATTTGGAACAATTTAGTTCAGTTTTATTGTATTTTTTCTCAAAGAAAATTGAGAAGTCCTTGAAATAGGTAAGTATATTTTCTCTTAGTTAAATTATTCACCGAAATTGTGATTTTTATCGTGTATATTAAATATAATTATAAATAAAGGGATTGGGGTGACTTAGTCATTCCGCGCGACCATTAATGTTGATATAGAGTGCACACCTGATCCCGGGATAAAACATTTTGAAGTTTTCTCGCTTTAAATATTAAAAAAAATAACACAATTATTCTTCATTGCAATTTTACATTCATTTTCATTATTTAACATTAATTCTAAATGCTAATTCTGCGAGGCTTAAAATTACAGTTCATTCAAAACCGTTTATAATATGAGTATTCATTTCAATAAATCATTTTACATTTTTGTATACATTGTCATGCACTTGGTTTTATTCTCCTTACAATTAAGCTATTATATCAAGAATAATGTATTATCATTTTAAAAAAAAATAAACTCGTGTTAAGAGTGGGTACTTCAGCCAGAATAAGAACAAGTTTAATAATTATTAGTGACTTCCTTGAGCTTGTTTGCAGAACAAAGTCTTTCAAAGGAAGGCTTAATATTAGAAATTGACACTGAGTTCTTTTTCAATATTTAGTTGAGATCTATATTTTGTTTTCAAAGAAGCCACCGCAGAAAATCCGGATTCAGAAAAGGAGGATGTTGAAAATGGTAATAGTATACGAAATGCTTTTGTTTTCAGTGTAGGAAAAATTCATCTCTCTCATCCTCCTCTGCCCAAAATTCAGAGTGATTTATTACAAAATTGCCTTTTAATTTCGTCACTGGATGTGAAATCTATAAATATTTCTTCTTCAGCAGTTGAGAGTCTTTAAGTATTTTGAAATGGATCCCTAACCCACTCGTAACTTGCTATCAAATTGTCCTCGTCTGTGTTCTTTATTATCGTCGAATGCTCGCTACGACTTAAAAATATATCCATGATTTTGTTTTAATCTACTGCCGTAAATACTTAATACTGTGGATTACAACTAACGCGTAAATTGTGAAATGTACATTCAAGATGCATTCGGTAGCTAATCGACCCGAGCAAGACTGACTGGAATTGTACCAGGTATCGTATTCTTATATGTTTTGTTCAGACTTCCGATGGGTAGCTCAGACTTATATACTTGAACGTTCGCGAGAATGCCAGATGTGATGGATATGATAGAGAGCAACATAGACTAGATTATTTTTTAATAACATTTGTACTTTTATAGAAATAGATGATGAAGGAAATAAGTCTGATTAAATATCATTTTGCAATCGGTTTCAATTTAAAAATTAGAGAAAGAAAAATAGCATAATAATTAACCTAATACTTAAAAGTAATTTACTTAAAATATATATTATTTAAGAGCATTACATACAAAATTTAATACTTGTCTTATTAATTTGTACGGTTTATAATTTCGATCGTATTGTAGGTTTAGTGTCAAAGTACATTATTATTGCATTCAATGTATTATTATTGCATAAGGGGATGCGCGATAAAAATTATGATTAAAAATTGGGTTGCCAGTGTTGAAAGTTTGAGAAGCACTGGATTAGACATATAAAAAGCACTTTAAAAAACCTTATTACATTAAAAAATAAAAACATTTTACACAGAAAAACAAAGATATATTCTTCCATATTATTTTAGAAGTTAAGAAATATTTAATACAAAATATATTTGTGTTGTTTTACCAGTAAACATTTACGAAAAAGCTCTTAAAAAATATTGTTTATCACAAAGGTTATCATAAATTAGAATAAAAATCATGCAAAGAAGTACTTTAAAACCCTCCATATGAATATACTAAGCCTTCTGTTTTTTCATCTTTAGTACTTTTTGTTTTCCTTGCTGCTTTTCTTTTTTTTCGAGACAATTTTGCAATCGGTAAAGAGTGTCTTAAAGATGTTGAAATCCCTTGTTTATCAAATTTAAGTAACTCTTGAGCAACACTTTCAGGAAGGGAACCATTTACATTTCGAATTACTGATAATATACCATCATAACCAGAATTAAAAAGTATTAGAGCTAATAATGTACCCAAACGAAATGTTTCCAGTCCAATAAATATATTTTTGGGAACAATATTCCACAAAATGTTGTTATAACTTTCGTTACAATTTTGTGTCTTACCATGAGGACATTTTTTCAACAAAGTTTCATTACACAGTTTTAGATATGTAGGCTTTATTTGGTTTATAATTTTATTAGGAAGTCCTAGCTCAATTTCTTTGAGGGGACTCCCAGCTGCTTTTGTCCTTTGGTAACGACACCAACTCTCAGATCCTTCAGGACACTGTCCATGCAATGAATTGTTTTTTCCAGATTCACCGTGGAAAAATGCTGCTATTACACTACTCATCATCTTTTGTAGATTACTTACATTGCTTCGAATAGCTATTCCATAATAGTTCTGAATTCTGTCGATTAATTTTTTTATCAGTTAATTTATTTTTCCCTCCCAAACCTTTCACCGTTTTTTTTAATTGACGCAACCACCCCCTACACTTTTCTGTACATGACCTATACACTCAAGTTTGGTCACTGTATTAATTCCATAAAAGTTTTTAACAGATTCATATCCTTTCGAGTCCCCATCTACGTAGTATTCATTGTACTGCACATCTCTTACATTTGATCTCTCAAATATACGGTAGGTTCCAACAACCTCCATGTTCCCCGCGGAACCTTTATAGTTCGAAAATACATGTTTCGATGATTGGCTATTGCCTTTCGCGCATATGTGGCAATATTGCGTCATAATTTCAATGTCTAATAATTTACTGGTGTCAACTGATATGGCACTTACACACCCATTCAAAGATGAGTAGCCTCTGCGTTGCCAAGTACCATCAATAGATATTCCACATTTAGTGAAACTATTTGAGCCTTTGATTTCACTCAATGCAGCTTTGATGTTTTCTTGAGCAACATGTTCAGTTGCTTTCAACAGTTTCCTTTCTTGATTGCGGAAAGCAAGTTTGGACAGGAAAGGTAAGCCGAGGAAAGCACATAACTTTTTGCCAGCTGAAAATCCTTTCCCGATTATCCTTAGCCCTAAAACAATTGAAGAGTTTATAAGAAAAGAACCTTTCATCTTCTCTGTCGTAGGGAAACCTTTAAAGAAGGAGCAGTTTTTGCACTTTAGGTTCATATGTGAGCATAATCCACTGACAGAGTCTTCTATAAGTTCCAAGCCCTGAGAATAACAGTCAGGGCAACAAACTATGGCAAAAAATGAAATCAAAGTTGTCAAGCTGACAATTCTAATGTCTTCATAAGTTTCAAACAATCTTTCTGAGAAAATATCGAAATTTGTATGGCTTGATTCCAATTTTTCGGCACTAGCGGATTCAGTATAATTGGGCTCAGATGTTTCATTATTCTCATTAATAGTAGCACGAATGGTATAACGATTTCCAGTAAATCGGCGCTTCTTAGACCTCCCAGATTTTGATTTAGCCATAATTAATCAATATTTTGCCTTAAAAAAGACAGTTTTTTTTTATAAAATATATCAAAATAATAAGTTAAATGAGGAGTGAAGAATCGAGTAGCTAGAACATAAGCAAATCGAAAATGACAACAAAGCTGTAAAGTTGTTGCCAAATTTTACTAAAAACTATTAAATAATTTTAAAAAAAATATCACCATATTTAGTTTTAATATTACCAAATTTAATATTTTACTAATAAATTCAATAAAACTCCAAAAAAGAGTAAAAATCTTTCAAATTCAAAGCACTTCCGGTTCGTTTTTGTTGTTCTCACTTGACATAAAAACTGCTATAACTTCGTAAATAATTGGAGTACAAGCAAAAGTAAGGTATTTTTAGAAAGAAAAGAAAATTCAAATATTAAAAATATCAAATAAATTTTTTTTTGTCATTTTGATCAAAATTGATGATTTTCCACTAGTCAGGCCTAAGGGTTTTATCACTTGTTTATTCAAACACTTAAAACAAAAACTTGGTAATTTGTGTACTTGTTGCTTTAGTTTAATTTGATATTTTACTGTCAACATTCATCTACTCAAGTGGTATTCTTTTGACACATATTTTATCAACTCTCCAACCTTGAGTTATTTATTTATTTATTCGTCATTTATTTATTTTGAATAAAATCTCGAACTTTTTTATTCGCCGTGTGTAAAGCGATAATAATGTGCCCAGCGAAATTGTACAGAAATGGTAGGCGAGAAACGTTTACGTTATCCATGGTTAGAGGATTTTAATTCTGCCAAAAAGAGATTGAATTTGAGACCCATGTACTGGTCATTGCATTCAGACAGCATGAGAATTCCCGAGGAAAGGAGAATACTACGTTGAACTGTGTGTGTGTGTCACGTTAGTTGATTAAAAAGTAGTGAAAATTTATAGAACGAAATAGTATATTGGTAGCACAGTGTTAGAATTTCGTTTACATCAGTAATACTAATAGATGTCTCGCTTAAATGCGATTGATGAGCACAGGGATTTGATGATTTTCTCCAAATGTTTATTTGACCAAGAATTTCTAATCAGTATTTAATATTTAAATGAGATAGATGGCATTGGCAAAATGATTGTCAATTGATACCTTTCACAGACGCGCTTGCATGAAAAAGCACTTTTGAAGCCAGTTGAGAGTTGCAAAATATTGCAATAGGCAAAAAATGTAAGTATTAATGGGGGATAATTATTAGAAAAGATGGGGTAACTACTACATTATTTGATGATAGAAACTCAGTTTTTAAGGGTTTGCTGTTGAATTGTTGTTCGCTAACCAACAATTTCCTTTTTCTGAATAATGCTTGGTGCCCTTTGTTGAATCAAGGGAGACTGCACGGTGCTTTGAAGGAGTTTAATAGAGCAGAGTTAAAAAATAATGCGAAAAACACAAAACAAAAAAAAAACAATTGGAATTTTTTTTACATGTTTTACCTGATGTATCTTGTATTTTTGGTTTGCAATTGCGTTTCCGAAGTCTTAAAACACTTACAAAAAGTTTTAAGCATATTTGATGGATGAGAAAAATGATCTCCAAAGAGTGAATAATCCCTTGTCCAATCAGTGGACTGAGTTTTGTACGAAATGACTGCAAAGTGGGCCAGAAAATCTCTTAGATCTTCTTTAGAAAATTAATGGAGTAAATGAAAGAAGTAGGAAAAAAAGTTACTGCACCATCATGCGAGATGGACCAACTTTTCCACTGGTAATATATTTCTTTAAAACATTTATAAAGAAGTTGCTACAATAGCTACAGAAGTTGTATTTCGAATATGAATGATATCCAAAAGTTCTTCACTTATTTTTAAATCAACATCGTATCCGTGGAAAAAAACAACAACAACAAAAAAAAAAAAAAAAAAAAAACACGACTAGCTGAGCGAAATTTCAAATATCTGTACTTTCATCAATATTTCAATAAAATAGGCCTGAAATGTTGATATTATGCTGATTTCTCAAATTCTTGGCTATTCCATCAATTCTGCTACCTACAACATTTCGACTGGACATAATACTTACGCTGTTTTAAGTAAACATTAACTAATAAATTCCCTTTCAGTAAATGATTTCGATCTGCTTGCTTGATTAAATGTAATAATATATAACTTTTACAGCTGCTATATAATTTTTAACAAATTTAATGAGTGTGCTTTATTGTTTTTGAAGAACTGATCTTACACACACACACAATTCGGACAATTTGTCTTCACAAAGTTTTGCAAAGTATTGGTCATAGCTTGCTTCCCGATTTGTGTC
Source organism: Trichonephila inaurata madagascariensis (assembly GCA_019973955.1). Lineage (NCBI taxonomy): Eukaryota > Metazoa > Arthropoda > Arachnida > Araneae > Nephilidae > Trichonephila > Trichonephila inaurata. The sequence continues at coordinate 383,893 of BMAV01008046.1, read as the reverse complement.
ATAGTAACTTTTAAGATTATATTCCTTAGCAACTTAAATAGAGTTTTTATATATCAGGCATATTTTAATCGTAATTTGAACACAAAAAATATTACAGCGGCCATTTTCTTGAAGATTACTTTTGAAATGATTTTTCTTTATTCATTGTTGTGAAATTCGCAAATGATTAAGTATACACTGCCCTTTATCTTAATCGTCCTGAATATTTTTTTAAACTTTAAAAAACATCTCTGACTATCCCTTGCTGATTGAACAGAAAAGGAGAAATAAAAGTAGCGAAGAATCGTGTACCATCCCCAGTAAAAAATATCCATAGTGCATTTCAGAATTTAATAAAGAGTAATTTATTATAATAAAATCAAATGAAAACGTTTAATAAAATATTAAAAAAAAAATATTTTAAATCTAAAGCAGTGTTTCGCAAACAGTGGGGCACGAGCTTATCAAAAAGTCCAAAAACAAAACATTATTTTTTTTAAAAAAACTATTAATTTAATGAAAGGAAGCAAAGAAAAAAACATTCTGACATAATAAAAAATAAAATACACATTTACTTTGATATAATACACTTATAAATGTATCAGTACTGCGCAATGCGTTCCATAATTCATTTAACTGTACTAAGTTAAGAAAAAGTTTAATAATTACCAGTGATCCTATGAGCATGTCATTAAATTATATGCAAAATTTAATATTTATCTTAATAATTTGTACATTTTATAATTAGCGTAGCATTGTAACTTTGCGTCAAAGTATGTAATTATTGAATTCAGTACATCGTTATTATATGGAGGGGGAGGGGCAAGGAAAATTATGATTGAAAATTGGGTTGCAAGTATAGAAAGTTTGAGAAGCTCTGATCTAAAGGCATTTCTATTATCAAAAAGGATTTCTTTTAAATTAAGAATAGATAACAGGCAAATGTATTGTAGATTTATAAATAAGGTTCACCTCAAATAAATTTCAAAATGAAAACACTTTAAAAGCCTTGTGACGGGGCTTCATCGCACCTTTCACTAATCCTCTTGGGAAATCTTTGGGGCCAGAATGGCATTTCAATGCAACCTTCTCAAAAAGAAAAGCGATATTCAGATTAGTGAATGATTATATATATTGGAGCTTTTGCATTCGCTAGGAAGTCGGCTGGAGGCCGGAGAGTATTATAGGAGCTATATAGAAGTCAGTTAGAAGCCAGAAAGTGAATAGAAGCTGGATCAAGTCAGATAATAAAAATAATATATAGAAGATTAATATTAAAGGAATAAAGTACAAGAGGAGGATATAAAGCTTGGTTGCTGATCGCCGTGTGATATCGGTAAGTGATTGATTATTAAAGTTTAATTATAGAGTGGACTAACTAGTTAAGGAATCGGCTACAGATAATGATTCGGAGGTTAATTTATCATAAAGATAGTGAGTAGGATTTAATGCTCTATTTGCTAAGAATTGTTAATTACGTCATATCACTCCTGATCGTTTTCCTCTAAGTAAGACTTGTGTTGCATTGATTAATATATATTGAGATAATAATAAACTAGATTTATTATGGAAGGTTCGAGTGGTCAATCATTTATCCCTACAAATCTAGGTCGCGTGGATGAAGAGATGATACCCCCAGGCATCAAAGCCTGATATTTAAAAGTTTTAAAAAAATAATTGTGTGGCGGGCCACATGCGAACCGCGGGCACACCCCTGCTCTATTACATAAAAAGCGACGCCCTAGGAGAAAGTTACACAAATGGGACAAAATTGTGTTGGCATGCACCTACAATAAAGTATATAAATAATTAACTTTTGGCAGTTAATGACTGACTATTCAGCGCCTTCAAATGTACCATCCAAATGGTGTACAAATTCAATGCCAAAGCATAACTTCCTTGCAAATGGGGTTCCATCCACTAGCGTATATAGATTGTACCAATACCTCATAGATGGTCTTCTCGCAATCAGTATGAGCAGATATCACCAATTGAGAGAAGATGAGCAGTTGGACCAAAGGAAGCAAGACTGTCAAATCGCAGGATCTCTTTACACTTAGATATGAGCGATGCTACCAGTCGGCGATGTTGGCAAGGATGGATGAACAACGTCCAGACAGAGTGTCAAGATGTTAGCGGTCGACCGAGAGTGACGACAGAATTCGAAGACAAAAGGATCGTCCAATCGATGCTCCCAGACCGTAATGCGTCTTTACCAACGATTCAATACGGAACTGCGTCAGCGGTGATCATTGATACGCGACAACTTCTGTTGTATGCCACCAGACGATGCATTTAGAATAGTCCCAGCGAGTTCCACCAGGATTCTCCAGGATTCTCCAGGACAGGAGTAGGATTGTTTTTAACGACGAGTCTCGTTTCGAATTGAACCCTGATGACCAGCGAACACGCGTTCAAAAAAGTCCAGGACAGAGGTGGGATATTCTGGTCCGCAGCACAGCCCTACAACTAGGAACTCTTGTACGGGTTGTCATTTTCCTTCAATATCTGGGCCACTTTGGTTGTCATTCGTGGCACTCTGACAGTACGATTGTACGGTGGCGAGATTGCACGCTCTGTGGTGTTGCTCTTCTTTTCCGTGGGATAACATTTTTTATTTTCTGACCTCACTCCTCACACTTCTCCAACACTTCCATGGCCTGTGGGATCGTCAGATCTCTCCCCAATAGATGCCAGTATTAATTCGGTGTTTGATGAAAAGTATCGGTGCTACCCCAAATTAGAAACATTTTTTTGTATTCCAGGAAGAAATTTTACTGTTGTTTGTTGAAAAGAGAGATGTGTACCTTCATTTTCATGAAGTCTACAAGGATGTAAAGTTTACACTGTAAGAAGAGCAACGCGTTGTTTGTGGCTGCGTTTTTATGGAATTTTGCCTTTTCTGAGGAGATTCAGAAAAGTACCAATGTCTTTTATGGATATCTAGGACGATCTCAACTGCGTTCAAAAAGTCAACACTTGCAAGATTTCGGTTTTTTTTTTTTTTTTGGCATTTTACAGTGCCGACTTAAGCTAGTTTCGGACCCTGAGGGCAGAAGATCTACAGGCCTCCTTGGCACTGGAGTATCGAAATTTATAACCAGAAAAATCTGGTTAATTCCTGCTTATCCAAGCCCCGGGCTCCTGAACACCCACCCCAAGCACCCAATGGATAAACCGGCACTGCTGATCAGTTCTGTAGGAATAACTTTTCTCAGTAAACAAAGGATGTATAGCAAAAAATATTTATTGTTACTATTATTATTATACCATTATTTATTATCATGAATCGATTTTTGTTATTTTAATAAATGTACATCGTACTACACTTTCACTGTTCCATAAAACGCTAGTGCTATTTTAATTTTGTGCTGGGCACACAAAAACGTGAGCTTTTTCTCCGTTTTTATTGTGTCTTTCATTTCGATAGGCTCAAGTTTACATTCATGTAAACAATGTGGGGTTTAGGTTGCTTTGAATGAAACTTAGGAACGTGGACTACTTTCATTTTACATCACTGAATCGAAAAAGAGGTTAAAAATATTACTGATTATATTAAGACAGAGTAACTTCTCTTTTCCTCATAGAATACACAAGCCAAATACCCGTTTTATGAAACGAGAAAAATCATTTTGTAATACCTGATTTAATTATGCTAAAGTAAAATATTTCTGTGTTCTATTTCTCATTCAGTTGATTTAATCAAGTATGAAATTTTACAGCTCTTGAAATTGCCCTTCTCTGTAATGTTTTAGCTTCTTTTTTTCCCATGCGAATGGTGAAATACCTACAGTTAAGGGGAAAAAATCCATAAAAAACGTGGTCTACTTTTGCTATTTGAATGAAAATGAGAGTAGAATGTTAATTAGCCCGAAAATATTTTGTCGCTCGTGCTCTTGACTGTGTTAGGGATTTAGTACCACTATTTAATAGTTTGTTTTTCATAAATCCTATAGGACTACGGTATAATGACTTAAGCGCAAAATGTTTTCCGCACAAAGATTTTTAACATTTACTGAAATTTAAGGAGGGGGAAAAAAGAGTAGCTCTGTGAAGGATGATAAACATAAATTAAGGGTACGGTACTAATTGCCAGTACTTTTTTTATTTTTAAACTTTATGAGAGTATTTTTCTAACTTATAATTTAAAGAGCAGTGCAATTTTCTTCATATTTATCACAACATCTGAATAACGTGCCATTTATGTAAATAAAAATGTTCTCATTGATAAGCTTAAACGCGACATATCAGAAAGGAGTAATAAGAAAGGGACAAATTACTTATGCACATACCTTACGACGGAAAATGGAAATGATTAAATTTTAGCAGCTAATGATTGAGTATCTGCATTGCAAAGGAGTATCCAGAGAGTGAATAATACAGACACTCAATATATATATACACTCAAATGCTAAGGCCATGGGAATGTGATTCCGTCAACCCATCGCGGATTGTACCAATGCCTCGAAGACAAACAGTATGAATAAATATCACCGTTTGACAGAGGATGTGCAATTGGACAAAAGGAATGTCAAATAGTAGGATCATTGGACACTTGAATCGGAGCGATTCTAACATTTGACTATATTAGCCAAATGAGAGAGAGACAAACCATGACCATGTAAAGTGTCAACGGTCGAATTCGAGGACTGAAAGATCGTTCGTTCCGTGCTTTCAGCCCTTGATGCGTACTTTTCAACTATCCAATGTGTAACCGGGTCACCAGTGACTGCAGTAATCATCGATACAACAAAGCGATCGGAGGACTGTGAGGTCATAGAAGTCATTACTCTGACTGACCTTCCCAGTTGCTCACCGCCAGGGGCTTTTGCAGTGATCCTTAGCGAGTTTCGCCAAGAATCTCACTAACTGAAGTAGGATTATTTTCAACGGTGATTACTTCGAACGTAGCACCAATGCCCAGCGAAGACGTGTTTGAGGAATTGTGTTCTGCAATACAGCCCAATAACAAGGAATTGTGTGGTACGGGGTGCGGTTTCATTTGAAAGCCGAACTTCTTTTGTTGTCATTCATGGATACTTTTACAGCTCAATGTGTGGAACGCCGACTAGATTATACGACCCATAGTGTGGTCCTTCCTCTTACAGGCCCTTAGGCTTACATTTCAACGAGATACTGTCCGATCGACACGCCTTTCTGCTGTTTGTCTTCTTGCTTTTACAAAATTTCTTTAGCCGATATGATTATCAGATTTCTATCCAACAGAGCACGTTTGAGTTGTGAAGAGCAAGTGTTTTCGGATGTTCCTTAATTGCACCGATCTAATCCGTCAATTGAAAGGTGTACGATAATCAATCCCGCAAATGGACATCCTCCAACTCTACGAGTCAATGCCTGCCCGGATAACAGCTTACTTTAGAACCAGAGGTGGCCAAAAACTTATTGGTTTTTTACATTTTTGTTCTTATTGCTATATTTTTTTAATAAAACATTCATTTTCTGTTAGAGTTTAGTTTTCAATATATGTCCATCCCATTTTTGCCTCCTTCGAACCTCTACTTCTAAGAGCATCGCTTTTTATGTTATAGTGTACACGAGTTCAATTAGATTCGGCATATCATTCATTTGTCATTTTCTTTCCTTATAGTAATAAATGTTAATAACAAGCGGTAATTTACTTAATGAAACGGTAGACTATAATAAAGGAAAGACACTTTCACACTTATACATGAAATTGTTATACATTGTGCGAACTTAACAGTGCAACACAGGAAATTACTTTGAATTTAATCGGATTTTTTTTTTCCTTAAGTGCATTTTTTTCTATCTTACTATTGAAATTAACTGTTTTTAATGAACAAGGAATTAACGATGGCTTGAGTGAATATTAACGTCCCACTGTTCAGCTACACGAGGGCTTTAGGGGACGGAACTCGTAATTTTGAACCATGGTCAGACGAGGACGACACCTGAACTGGTACCCCCCCTCTCCTAACTACCAAACCAACGGAAAGACGTTTGAACTCTCGACAGATTTAACGTGCATCGCTCCCTTACACGGCGGGTCTTTAGTTGTACTGGGCTTGACCTCATGACATGCCCGCTATGATTCGATACCTTAACCACTGGTCTACCACAGTTCCAACGATGGCATTTATTACATATCGTTATACGATTTTTATGGTTGATCGGTTAAAGAATGGAAAAATTAAATAAAACAGGTCAAATAATTTTTAAATATTTTGACTCTTGAAAATTGCTTTTTGATTAGAAAGGAATTCATTTAAAAATAAATGTGTTCTCACATCTTTAAGGTATCCGACTACGTTCGGAAAAATGATTTTGCAAAAGCGTATAAATGGATAATATTTATGATATTTAGTGTCACTTAGATAAGAAAATGTACATAAAATTGTTTTAAGAATATTATTACAATAAAAAATTATTCAAGTACAATATTTTGACCAAAAATGAACATAGAATGACCAATTTTCAAAATATTCTCCTTTGTGAAAAATACTTCTATTATAATAATATTTTGCCTGTATATAGCGCAGACCTCTTTACAGAGGCTCAACTAGAATTTTTGAAATACATAACTTAGAAGTGGGTTTATCCATGTTTTATGGCAGCAGAGGGGAGAAATTTTAAGAAAAAAACCGCCGATAATTATTTCAATGGGTTGTAACTCTGATAATAATGTGAATTTTTTGAAAATCATAGTTGAGCTTCTGTACAGAGGTCTGAGCTATATACAGGCAAAATATTATTATAATAGAAGCCTTTTTCACAAAAGGAAAACATTTTGAAGAAAGGTTATTCTAAGTTACTTTTTTGCCGAAATATTGTATTTAAATAATTTTTTTTTGTCGAAATGTGTCCTTAAAACAATTTTATACATGTATTTTAATCGAAGTGATACTAAACATCATGAAAAATTACCCATTTATGAGCTTTTTAAAATCGCGGTTCCGAACGTAGTCGGATACCTTAAAATAAGAACTGGAAAAAGTTTCACATAACACACAACAACGCATATTTTAAAAGAAAGTTTTTTATTAAAAAATGTAAGAGAAGAAAAACGCATTGGGCCTCGAAAATATTTAAAGGTTATTTGTGAATCTTTTTGGAACAAGAAAGGGGAAGAAAAATTCTAGAAAATACTAAAAATCACACACAAATCCAATGATTATTGTATTAATTAGGTTTTGCTACTTTTTTAATAAAAAACATAATTATATAAACATTTTAAGTATATTTTATTTTAACATAATTACCAATTAATTTAGCTAAATTTTTGACTGATTTTACTAAAAATTGTTCTGTGATGATTTTTTCTGAAAATTTAAAAAAAAAAAAAAAAATCCTTTTACTGGAAGTTATATTTATTTCGAAAAAAAAACGATTAAAAAGAAAATGTTTGAATTTTTTATTATGATTTTTCAAACTGTAAAGGTTTTTTCAATGAAATAAAGTGTGATTAAGGATTAAATGATACTGTAACGGCGTGGCACATAGTGCACTACGAGGCTTGACACATAGCACACGATAAACTAGAAAGAGGGCGCTGCTGTAAACTTTTTTTTGGCCATTGAGTGGGAAGTAGAGAATAAGAAGTATGGTCTCGAACGTGAAAATGGAGGACGATGCCTGTAGTTCCCTATACGATTTATAATTGTAAATAGAGTTGTAAATATAGTGATGTGCTTTGAAGAAAATAATAAAAACGGTAAATCCGGTTAATTTGAGTGATGATTAATTCAACAACAAGACAATCTTACAGACTGGTGGCAGCGGCGGCTCGGATCTAAGAACAGTGCCTTTAACAAAAGAAATACTAGGGGTAAGTACTTTTTCTATCTGAAAGTACCTTCGGGCGTATTTTAAATTTAATCTCAATTTTTGTATTAAAATATTGGTACATATATATATATATATATGAGCTAAAAATAAAAATTGTTATTCAAGTCAAATTCAATAGATTTTATTTTTTCTTGAGGTTCACGAAATAATGAAGTGCCTTACTTCAACTTAACTTTAACAATAAAATCAGTTTACAGTATTTTCAGTACAGAATCAATAAACTCTACAGGCTTAGAATTATTGAATTATTAAGTTATTTTTTGTCTCTTTGTTAGTCAAATCAATTTAAGTAAACATTAAGTAAGTAGCTTAAGTAATTTTTTGAAGTAAATTTTTTCTAATACTTTTTTTTCCTTCTTTTCTTTTACACAGCTATTATTGCGTGTTTTTTGCAATGAAATTTGCGTTTCATAATATTATTAAATGCTTATCTTCACATTTTATATGTATTTTGTGTATTTACTTTCATTTATATTGTTGTATAATGTAGGTAAAACTAGAAATGAGAGAGAGACAGGGCTAGTACTTTAGAGAGCTATTATTATTTACTTTAATTATGGTTTATTTTACAGTTTCATATTGATTCAAAAACCATAAAATGTAATAGAATGAGTTTCATGTTCTCCTTGCAGTTTTCATAACACAAAAGATGTCTAAAAAAACACATGGAATTCATTCTTTTTTCAAAATCCAAGGAACATAATGCTCTTTGCGTGTTTCAGTTTCTTGAAAAGTGACAGGATAATTACAGGAAATGAGTTTCCGAAAAACTGCTCACATATATTTTTCGTTAATAAGTTCCTGCAATTTATAAAGTATTTTTTTTAAAAATTATTTCTTATCGCACACAAATACCTGTAAAAATTTCTCAATGTATGACATAAATGATTAGATATTGGATTCACTCTCTCTTGTACGGAGATAAACTTTTTTGTTGTTTGATTTACTCTTTGTAAAAAGCACTCATTGTGTCATTTTTTTTAAAATCTTTTTCTCAATTCAGCACTTTCCACTTTCAATTTGTGTTTGAAGTAATAACGATGATAAAAAACTATGTAGTAAGCAATTCTTTTTTTCAAACCAAAATTTCAAAGTAAATAATTTCCTTTCGGCTGTGTGTAAAACATACATACATACAAACTAGAACGTTTTCGAGGTCAAATCTCCATTGTTTATTTTAAGAAACTCGTTTCATGGTAATCTAGTATGTATTCATTGCACCCGCAGCTTATTTAACACATTTCACTGTTTTTTTTTTAAAAAACTTTTTGCTAAAGAACAAATGCACAACTCACTTTCCTCAACATTTTCATGAATAAACAGTATACACTTGCCTCCGAAAGTCTGAGTACAGACAATCATCTTACGTGTTTATGCTATAATTACTATTAAAATCTCGCTTTAGAAAATCAAAATACTTGTCAGGGATTTTTCAAAATTTCTTTATTCAAACAACAGCAACAAAATTCGCCTTAACAAGAAAAAACAAGAATGACCACCAAACAATCACCAACCATCCGCGCCAAAAGTCTGCTTACACTTACAAAATAGAGTTTTTAAAGATTTTTTATTGCAAAATAATTGCACTAAAAAATAGTGTTTATAAGTATTTATAAGCTTCTTTTATTATTTATTTAGGATTTGAAATTTGAAAGCTTTTGTGGTTCTATGGCAGGCAACAAAATAGAGATCGATATATTATTGAAAGAAAAATCATCATAGATCTTCAGAAAAGGGGGAAATTTTTAAAACAATTGTTGAAACTGTTAATAGGAGATATTCTTGGATTCATAAAGTGTTCATAAACAACAACTTTCACGTCCAAGCCAAGATCCGTATGTAGTGACACCTCGAGAATTTTGCTTTGTAATATGCTCTATAAAAATAAATCCAAGATTATAAGCTTCACAAATAGCTAAAAATGTGGCTGAGAAATGTGCGAAAAAGTGTGACTTGAACCACAATTAGAAGAGAACTGAAAAAGGATAACTCTCTCTATCGTGACCGAGTTGCTCTCAAGAACCATTCATCTCTCGAGTAAACAGAGCTAAGAGAATGACCTTTGCCAAAAACATCGAAGTAGGACACATAATTATTGGAAAAATGTAATATATTAAATTGAAAGCAATTTTCGTAATTTGGCATAAAAAAGAACAGAAAAAAGCGTGCAAAAATTCCTGAACAAATCTTAAGAAAGAGAATCCTTTTTCGACTATCAAACATGGAGAAAAAGGCATATTGTTTGGAGGTGCATTGGAAGCCTTTCGGCTGGTAATCTAGAATTTATTGAATCAAAAATGTAAAAAATTGGTTAATTGAACTTATTGAAGTGAAATATCAGGGCATATGCTGAGAAACTTGCGGTGAGTGATGATTTTTACTTTCAGCGGCCCAAAGGTACCGAGCAAATGGCTCACATTGTGAAGCAATGGCTGCTCTGACATGTCCCAAACCAATTCCATAAGCCATCCTAGTCCCCATCCAATAACATCCAAGAAAATGCTCAAATCTGTCAAATATCCATAGATTAAACAACTAAGCTAATTAAATCCCTACCAAATATGTATAGAGAGGTATAGAAAGAATAGAATAGCTTAAAAAATATTAACTTTCAGTCACAATCCATTATTGCAAAGGTTTTTTTCAGTGAACGCAGACTTTTGACGCACACGATTTATGTCGTTCTCAAGTTATAAATATTTGTGTTATTTTATGTCATATTCAGGTCATTGTTGCTAATACTATTTGAATTTACGACGTTAAACGAATCAATAAAAAAAATATTGATTCAGAAAGACTTCATTTAATTAGCGACCTTTGTATGAATATGAAAGATGTGATCACCTGTACGCAGACTTTCGGAGGCAAGTGTATGTAATTAGTTATAGCTGTTTAATGAAAATAAATATATTTCATAGTCAAATTCAAAACTTTTGCCTGAAGATATTGAAGCAATGGAAAAGTAATACTAAACATTTTATTGTGGAAAAGATCTGTGTATCAACTAGCAATGGAGGTTAAATACGTTTTTATGGCCAACTTTCTCCTTACGATAGTAGATATTTTCTTTTCTTCGGTAAGTTAAAAAGTTACGCTTAAAAGAATGTGTAGGATGAATTAATTCACTTGATCACTGTATGTTATACTTTAAAAAAAAAGCTTTCACTTTCAGAAAATAACCAGATATCAATCCCATCAGAATTCTGAACTCTATGACCTTTACTAAAAGTTTTGAGTGCAAATAAATGCAATAATATATTACAGTCGATTCTCCCTAATTCAAACCTTCGATAATACGAACCTTTTACTTATTCTAAATATATGATTAATCCCTTGAAAAACTCTTGATATTTCGAACTAAAACAATACGTTTTGGTACACTCAATATTTGGAGGTAAAATCTGTGGCTAACCAGATTACAATACGCGATAATTCGAAGTTATCTTATAAAACTCTCGACAATTCGAACACTCACTATCATATACAGTCTTGCAGCAAACAGGTTGGAGCTTACAAGTTTTGTGTTGTATTGTCTGTGCGTGTCTCCCCTGTGACGTAGCCCTTTTGATGACTATCTGTCTGCTACCCTTTCTTAGTGTTTTCCGGTTCCTCAGGCGAAAAGACACTTTTATTGCTTTCCTTCTTCAAGTGGACAATAGACCGACCGCACCTGTTGTCAGCCGTCCATATCTTTCGTTTAACACGTGGCCTTGCTACACATGTATTTAGAAAGGATGGTCCGCTATTGTGAAGAAAATATGCGTAGGATTGTGTATTTTGCGTTGGACTGACATGACAATGTATGGCTTATCTGTGTGACTTATAGCATATGGCACCCAATAGGGCATGGGCAAGGCTATCTTGATTCTCGATGGCCTTGGCATGGGCCGGACTGGACCGTGCCTTAAAAATCACTGGTGTTGGGGACAGTGTCTGAAGGAACTAGGTGCGAAATTTCCAATGAGGAATGGAAGCGATTTAGAGGGGTGGGATGGAGTCCTGTTCGAGAGGTTAAGAAGGACGGAGTGGGAAGTGGAAGGAGAGGGGCAAGGGAGGAGAGCGATAAAAAAAAGAAGAAAAAAAAACAACTGGCAGAATTTTGGCTGACTGATGAAGAGGAAATAATCTACCCAACGTCGATACTATTTATATCCCGTAGCTGAGTGTGAAACTGTGAATACTCCTTGCGTTAATTTTAGATTCTAAATTTTAAATTAATAATATTATATTGTACTAAAGTTGGTGAGATTCCCGTTTGCTACCTGTTAATTTCGATAAACCCTGGGCCACTACTTTACATCCCACCTTAGAGTCACCTTACCACAGAAGGGAATCGCATGACTTCTTGTAAAAAGTACAAATGCTTAACAATTTCCGAAAAGCAAAAGGTGAGAGGAAAAGACGATGTAGCCAAAGCATTTGATATCCCACTAAGCTTGCTCTCCACTAGTCTGAAGAATAAAGAGAAAATCGTTAGTGCATCTTAGAGTAGAGTGAGAAAACGCGTTAGTAAAAGTAATGTTCCACGTCTTGAACAGTGTTTAGTTAAATGTATGAGACAGTGTCGAGGACAGAATATTTTGGTGGGTGACTTTTTATTGAAGGAAACGGCTAAAACATTCACCAAAGAATTAGGAATCGAGTTTCCGGCCAACGAGGGATGGCTTACATATTTTAAGAAAAGGAATGGGATAGTCTTCAAAAAAATGTGCGGGAAAGCTCGAGTGTCGACATTAATGTGTGTTCTGAGTGAGTGAGTGAATGAATATTAACGTCAAACTCTTCAGTTACTAGAGAGCTTTTGGTGACGGACCTCGTCATTTTGAACCATGCCAAGTGACGAGCGTGACACCTGAGCTGGCCCCTCCTTCTCCTAACTTCCACACCACACTAACGGGAGGATGTTTGAGTTCTCGACAGATTTAACGTGCATCGCCCCCCTATAAGGCGAGTTTTCAGTGCTAATAGGCTCGAACTCATGACACGCCGGCAACGAGTCCGTTACCTTGACTACTGCAGCCCCTTAAAGTGTGTTCTAAGTGGCAGAACTCACTTTCAGATTTAATAAAAGAGTACGATCCATGTATCATTTTTAACACGGAGGAAACCGGACTCTTTTTCTAGTGTATTCAGAAAAACATTTATATTCAAAGAAGAAACATACCAAGGAGGAAAATATAGCAAGGAGAGGTTAACTGTTTTACTGGCTGTAAATATGGACGGCTCAGAAAAGATTACTCCTCTCGTCATAGGAAAATCTGCAAAACCTCGATGTTTCAAGAACATAAAATCTACCAAATACCGCTCAAACAAGAAGGCAAGGATGACCCACAGAACTCTTTAATGAATTCTTTATTTCATTAAACAAAGGTATGAAAAGCCAGAAACGGCGTATTCTTTTATTTTTGGAAAACTACACTGTGCTCAATAACGCACCACCTGTATCAAATGTGAAAAAAAACTTCAAATTTCCCCTCAAAACTTTAGCCACTTGACCAAGGCATCATACATAATTTTAAAACTTTTTATCAGAGTTAAGGGGTTAAAAGCGTTTTGGATAACCTCGAAAATCACCAGAAAGTAACTGTTTCTATTTTAATGGCTTTTATTATGATTGACTAGGCTTGGAGAGCTGTCACTCCTTTGACAATTCAGAACTGTTTTAAAAAGTCAGGCTTACTAACGCCGAATCTAGTTGATGTGCACGATGCACTCATGGAATGTAATGCTGCACCATCCCTTTGAGAAGCTCTCCAAGTGCAAGATTTAACGAATACGTGCAAGTTAACATGAACATTGCTGTATGGAGAACCGTATCTGAAGCTGAAATTATGGCTTTGGACCGCAATAACACAGAAAGTGATGAAGACGAATCGGAGGAATTGACTCCGATAATTATAACAGAAGCTAAAGTGTCACCAAACAAACTACGCAATTTTTTCTTTCAAAATCATGTGTTGCCACGGACCTTTTTCAAGCTTCATTTACACTAGAAAAGTCTACTGACAAAGTTAGATTGAATGCCCTATAACAAAACAAAAAAAAGTAACAGATTTTTTCGTCAAAAAAGATAAATTATGTACAGTATGTACACTGCTGGCCACCGTAAATGCAACACCCTGAAGGAAGCATGCAAATAACATGAAATTTACAACATGCATTAGCGGAGGTGAGATATGCAAATGATTAGAATTTCAGCGCAGACACACATCACGCACACCTGTGGCGCCACCTCAAAGCGCTATTTAAGGCTTGGAGATTTCAACGATTTCAAGTTCGGCAATTGTATTTTTCTTGTGGTTTTTTCAAAAAACGATCAGTTATGTCTCGTAGAAAACATCGATCAGCTTTTGATCAAGTATCCTAGTTCGAAAGAGGAAGGATAGTGGCCTACAGAGATTGTGGATTATCTTTCAGAGAAATCGGTAATCGTGTTGGACGAAACCAAACAACTGTAATGCGGATATGTGACCGTTGGATGCAGGAGGGTACAAAAGGTGGTCGATCACATCCCCCTCATTGCACCACTTCACGTGAGGACAGGCAAATTGTGCGCATTGCAGTGACGGATCACTCAGTCACATCACGAACCATAGCACAGCACATTGAGTCTGTAACGCATCATTCAGTGTCTGCGCTTACCATTCAATGCCGTTTACAGCAGAATGGTCTGTCCGCAAGACGTACATTGCTTGGTCTACCCTTGACGCAGAACCACAGACGTCTCCGCCACCAATGGTGCGATGAAAGAAGGATGTGGGCGGCAGAATGGAATGAAGTTGTCTTTACTGACGAGTCACGCATCTGTCTGCAACATCACGATGGTCGGATTCGAGTCTGGAGACACCGTGGAGAGAGAATGCTGAACAGCTGTGTTATGCATCGCCACACTGATTCTGTACCGGGTATTATGGTATGGGGTGGTATTGGATATCACTCTCGCACTTTTCTAGCACGCATTGCCGGTACCTTAAATAACCAGCGCTACATCTACGAGGTTGTTGGAGCCAGTTGTCCTTCCTTACCTTCAGGGCTTGGCCACAGCCATATTTCAACAGGATAATGCGTGACCACACGTGGCATGCATTGTCCAAAGGTTCTACGTTAATCACCAGATTGAATTGCTTCCCTGGCCTGCTCGCTCTCCGGATCTTTCACCGATAGAAAACATGTGGTCCATGGTTGCTCAACGATTGACTCAGATTAAACCCCCAGCTGGCACACCAGATCAACTTTGGCAACGTGTGGAAGCTGTTTGGTCTGCTGTACCCCAAGAACACTTCCAAAGTCTCTTTGAATCAATGCAGAGGCGTGTGGCAGCGGTGATCTCCAACAATGGCAGCTGCTCTGGCTACTGATTCCGGCAGGAACCACGCTTCACAGAAGTCTATAAATTTAATCATTTGATACTTGGTCAACATGTTATCTACAAAATAAATGTTGTTGGTGTTGCATTTACGGTGGCCAGCAGTGTGTATTATTTTAATAACTGTTTTTAATACGTAAATGTATTCTTTTAATACATTTACTTCTTCTACTTTTCTACTTTTAACTTCTCTATAATATTTATACTGTATAATATGTACTTTTTAAAAATACTTTAAAATAATTTTATACATAAGTACACAATTGTTGTCTTATTACATAGTTTCAAATTTAAATGTGTTAGAAAAAAACTTTTCTTCGTGTATTTTGAGAGATTTTTCTACCCTCTTGATAATTCGAAGTTTTTCATTGGTCCCTCCAGCTTCGAATTATTGAGAAATATATACAATTACATATAAAATTATTTTTGTCTAGTAAATTCATTAGAACTTAAATATGTTATTCAATGCATAAATAAGTATTTTATATTATTTAAAAATTAAATTTTTCTAAATTAAGACAGAAAACTATATAAACTGTATTAATAGATATCGTATATACAGGGTGTCACATAAACATCGCGAAAACTCTGCATAGCCGGATTCTTTGTTGGATGTACATAAAAAAATGCCCTAAAAATATACCTGTATGATTCATAGTTTGTAACGGCTCTATCCGCGCACCTGTGTACTAATTCTCTTGGGGTACATTTATTTCCTGTTTTAACTGTTTTTCTATTGAAAACTTTCTCCTGAAGACTCTATTTATTCAAATAAATGGTTCTATTTAAGCATTGACTTTTAGGTACGCGAAGTTAGTTGAGAGTACTTGAGAGCAAGTTCAGAGTTAGTTGACGAGTAATTTCTAGATGATCCAATATTGCTAATTGACGATTTAGTCATAAGATAGAGGTGAATAATACGACCGGAGGTCGTACTACTAATAACAGAATTACGGTGAACTAGACCGTAGACGTCTAAAGTGTTCCAAGAGTAAGTGAATTAGATTATACTCAAATATTAAGTATTCTTTTTGCCGTGTGATTGCTCCTATACTTATAAGTGGTGTGCATTTCGTACCCTGAGCTGTTGTTTTAAGTTAGAGAAACATTCAATTGGAATTTGAACTGATTATGGCTGATCTTTATTCTAACCCACAAAAACCAATAACCGCAACGTTTTTATTAGAAGTTTACGAGAAAAATATGATAAATGATGATGGTTCATGATGGGGCTCCGACGCATTTCTGGGCTCCTGTACGTGATTGGATGGATATGGCATACTCCGGCCTCTGGATCGGAAGTGAGTGTTTGGTTCTCCAGATCTCCGCCCTATTGGATTTTTCCCTATGGGACAATCCCAAGGAACTGGCGTATCGAGACGTTGTGACTACACTAACGGATTTAGTTGCTTGTCGGCATGCTGCATGTACACCGCGTTGGTGTGACGTCTGCATTTTCCTTTTGAAATATTTGCAAATGCTGCTGTTGATGCATCCGCTACGGTGTTTTTTCTTTGCACCGTCTGTGACACCCTACTTTGTTCTTCGTACTTTTCTCCTGTAGGTACAATACTTTGGGCATTTTTCGTGTACTCCCCACGAGGAATCTAGCTGTGCAGAGTTTGGGTGTTATTTTGTGGACACCTTGTAGAATTATTCCATTTAAAATCTTAATTCTCTCTCTCTCTCTCTCATTTCGGTTATTCTCTCATCTGTCATAAAGGCAAAACTCCGCTGTTTAATGATGACATTTTTCGAGTCATAAAGCATCCCCCCCCCCCTATTCCGTTTTTTTTATATCCAAAATGAACGTGGATTGACTCATACTCTTTTAAGGTATCCGACTACTTGCAACAACTGTTTTTTAAAAAAATGAAGATATAAAGATTCTTTTGTGGTTTTTAGATTTATTTAGTAAATTTTAAGAAAAATGGACTTGTGACGAAGCATATCTCTTTCCCCTATTTTCCAACAGATCCCTTGCCGACAGAAGCTGCGAAAATTCCAGGAATTTCCCTAATTGCTGGGAAGGAATTTCGTAGCTGGGTGGTCGAGTTTCGGCACCTATTTTGCCCAGCTGACCGGACTGTCAAAAAGAGGCGCCTTATCATTGTGAGTTCATTTTCCCAGAACTCGGTGACGACGTCGCGACTGAGAACGTAAAAAGGTGCCCCAGCCTTGGCGTCTCTTTGGGACTAGCGAAAACGACCGAATTGTTGCTTGGACCCCAGCTCTTGGACCCAGGAAAAGATGCTGTGCAAATAAGGAAGAATGGGGACTTATTTTGCAATATCACCCGTAGAGAGCATTTGTAACAGGCTTTCTATTAATTGTCCACAACGTCATATCTGACCTAAAAATTGTTAAAAAATTAAAATGGCGTGACAACAAATTAAGCAATAATATTGAATTGTTTATTTGATTTCTGATGTTTTATGGATCGTAATTATTTGGGTCTGTTGAGAATTTTTTTAATCTAACAAAATATTTTTAATGTTTTTTATTTATCACAAAAGGAAAATGGAACAAAACAATTTTTATTTTTTGTATCTTTATCTAGTATATTTTATCAGCAAATAAAAATATGATTAGAGGTAGATAGTTTTTAAGACACACAATCAATTAATTCATCCGCAGTTCATCTAATTTCGTATATTTTCTGTCCATATCTTTATTTGGTGGAGTAAGTCATGCAAGGACATTTTAACACATTACAAATATTTCACCTTGATGATACATCTGGTAATATACTAATGTACAATGATAGAAAAAAACAATTCAAGGTTTCGTGGCCATGGTGGAACTTAACAAATATCCCCATTATGGACAGTATTTAATTTTTTTGTATTATATCGATCATACTACGTTCACGTGGTATGATGGGTATGAATAGGGTCATGATCATTATGAGTAAGATACAAGAATTATGATCTGTTTTTACTAGACATGTGATAAACACGACACAACATTTCCAGCTATGTATTATCTAATTTAGATTGGTTTGTACGGCGGAAGAAGGATACAAAATGACAACATGTTAAAAATTTTTTAAAAAACATTCTAAAATTCGTAACTTTGAATTTTTTCCTATGAATAACCTTATTATTTACAATTTTAAAAAAATTATTTTCTCTCTTTTTTTTTTTTCGAGCACTACCTTTGATTTTGATTCGATACGTTGAACAATTTTGTTTGGTAATTAAAAATTACCATAGAAATGGGCAATGTGTGGTGATTCAGATAATTTTAAAGAAATACTTGTTTCATTCAACTACGTCACCTTTTTTTTTTTACTTTTGCTTCATTCTCCATAAATCAATCACTTTTCCTTCATCACTGATTTTTTTTTTCGATGGAAAGGTCGTGTAATTGCATTAGGATTCAAGAAACTATACTCTTATGAGTAATTTACATTGAATACCACTATCCTCATCATGAGCTTTAATAATAATTAATGTGTATTTTTGATAATAATTTTTGCTAAGTTGATATTGTAATGCATTTTCACTTTCTTCGAGATTTAAACTAAGATCTTTCTTACCGCAAATAAAAGACAAAAATTTCCATCTACAACTTTTTTCCTTAATATGAAACAAAAGTAATTAATATATCTTTCTGGTAAGTAGAATGTAATGAAAACTTCCACTACATGTGTAAAAGAATAAAAGTATTCATTTGACCATGAAATCTTGAACCGGTTCTACATTACTGAACAAAACAGATGGAATTTTGAAATTCACGTTCCAAATTTTCTTAAGCGATTGCGAGGAAAAAAACAAACAATTTTTCAAGATTTTTCTTGTGAATATTTATCAATGAAAGACATTTTATGAATATTAAGTGCACACTAAAATTAATCGAATACTTTATGTGTTATATTACTGTGGCGGATATTGAATATTTCCTATATAAGCCAGAAAACATGTTTATTAAATCCAAATACTTGTTTTAACTGAAACAAGTGAAATGACCCGTTCTTTATTATGATACAGAAAACACTGAAATAAGAGCTTAAATTACTGAAAAAACTGATTTTTAAATAATGTGCAAAGTAATATTTTAAATTATTTTTGCTTTTAATACTGATAGTAAAAAAGAGCAAAATAAAGTTTTAAAAGAAAAAATTTAAGAACTAAATAGAGAGAGAGAGAGAGAGAGAAATAAAATTCTGAAGCTAGTCTTTTCTGGATAATTTAAAATTTTAAAATAATTTTATTTTTAGAATCGTAGTTTTCTTCAATTCTTTCAATGTTGATAATATTGTATGGATATCAATTTCGTTAAGTACATAATAAAATGCAAAAAGCGTTATGTACATTGAATTCTGTAAATAAAAGTATATAATACCAGATGTTATAAAAACTTTTTTTATAAGGTATTAAAAAAATATCTTCATTAACACATTTAGCACTTTGTTATTACACAGAAATTATTTTAGTTTTTCCTTACTGAACTTTAAAACAGCTATTTCAAAAAGTAACTGCTAGTCTTAAATTTTCCAAAGTTCATTGTGATTATTATTAGAAAGTAAATCTCTTCTTACTGGTCACCGATATTTCGATAGAGATATTAATTTATTTTCTTTTCTCCGTTTTAAGCATACGAGGCCTAAATAATGGCTTAGTATAATGAGCAACAATATAAACAATTATCCAGTGACACATCTACAAATAAAGCAAAGCTTGTAAGATAATCTTTTCATCTCAATTAAAACTTATCGACTTACCTTTGACGTTCATTTCGGAACAGTCAAATTTCTCGACGCAAGTCAAGATGCACTGTTTCAATTCAGCCGCACAGTCCGAACATCCCGATGACCTCTGACCCGGTAGTATTCTCCTTCTGGGTCCAAAGGGAAATGGTTTGTTTTGAGAAAACGCTGGCCCAACGATCAGGCTGAGGAAGAGGAAGAAAGCCAGCATAGCTATTGAGCGAGTGTTACTGTTCCAGCTAGAATGGACACACAGCATGCGAGTCCGAAGTGTACAAACCTGCATTAAGGTGAAAGCTGCCTTTAAATACTTCTCACCAAGACCTAGTTTCGCGACACTCAAGTGAGTGCCGGTAGCTGTAGTATGTTTCGACGGCCTTCATACCTATTCACCCGTACCTTCAACATTATTTTGTACACTCATTTGGCCTTAACTTAACACTCACCTATTCAGAATAAAGAAGAGTTATTTACGTTTTTTTTTTTTTTTTTTTTTTTTTTTTGTAGTTGTTGGATCGTTTTTTGAGAAGGAATGAGAGTTCTTTTTTTGTTATTGGAATGCTTTTACATGCTAGAAGACCACCACACGATTTCCGACCATGAAGAGGCTTCAAAAGGGTGGTGTTCTTATTGTTTTTCTTTCGTTTATTTTCATTCAGCGATGCATTTGTTGTTCATGCTGTTTCAATTTCTTATCCATTTTTTTTTCTAAATATTTTTATCTATTTTTTAAAATTGCGTCAGGGATTTTAAACTTTTCATTTAGTGTGATTATGATAGATATATTTTTTAAATATATCCCCGAATATAATATTTATAATGGCTCAAGGATACTTTTTGTGAAATTCATGATTTTTAAGAAATTATTTTAAGAATATAAATTTATATAGTTTTAACTACTTTTTAATTTATATAGTTTTTAGTTTAAATATTTATTAACTTAATTTCTGTAGATATATTTGCAAGATTTATCTAAGTTGAATATAATTTAAAATGCACTTGATTTTCGTAGCAAATAAAATCTGTGCTTGGGCTGTCTAGGGTTACTTCATATATACAAAAGAGTTTGTGCATTTAAATTCCAGAGAGAATTCTGAAAATATTGTTTTTGTATACAAATAATACATTTTCTTTTCAAAATTCGGAAGATGCTTTATACAGATAAAAATGAGAACTCTCTTAGTACAAATACAAATGCTTGTATCTCTATCAAATACTAATATGATACTGTATTTGCATTTGACTGAATTAAATGAAGGAGGATTTTTAAATCATTTGGTTTCCAACACATTTTTAACCATCTTTGCTAATAATGAAGAACGATACATTGAAAATATTTTTTCCTTTAGTAATGGAATGAAGAAAATGTGTGAACAATTCAATTGAAGAAATTATTCTAGGGATAATTTTGAATCACCGAGGAATTCTCTCAGAACTCTCTCTATTCAATGTACAAGACCATTTTTTTCTGCTCCATGAGCCATTACTGGACTCGTGATTGAACTTAAACATGACCAGTTTCAAAACCGGCTTCAGTAGCGGAACAAAACTAGGGTTATTGAAATTCAATTGATAAGAAGTACTCGGTTGGCACTGAGATCCTCTCTCTTTAATATATATTTTTTACTCCTATATAAGAGCCTTTTGAAAAATTTTTATCGCTTATTTCTTAAAATTCTGGAGTCGCAGCAAGCTAATGAGGAATTTTTTAAAAACAAAATGTAACAGATCTTGTAGCTAAATAATAGTTGAACTGATGAATGCAGTGTTTCTCAAACTTTCAATGTTTGCGACCCAATTTTCAATCGTAATTTTTATCGCGCCCCCTCCATACAATAACAATATATTGAATTCAACAATAATGTACTTTGATGATAAAGCTACAATACGACTTTAATTATAAACCGTACAAATTATTAAGATAAGTATTAAACTTTGAATATGACAAGCGCATGGGTAAATTAATTTATATTAACGTAACCCACTGAAAAAACAAAAACTAAGTACTGGTGAATTAATGATGAAAAACATTGTGCAGAACTAATATATTTATAAGTATATTATATTAGTGTAAATATTTATATTATTTATTATGTCTGAATGTATTTTCTTTTTCTATCTTTCAGTAAATTAATATTTTTTAAAATAATCTTTTATTTTCGATATGCTCGCACCCCCCTGGTAGAATTGTCTCGCCCTCCAAGGGGGCGTGTGCCTCACAGTTTGAGAAATGCTGGATTAATGCATATGACTCTTAATTAACTCTTACGCCGTTAGGACCTCCCCCAGCGTTGAGTTTTTTTCGCTTCCTCCAAGGTGCGCTTTTTTGTAAAAGCGCATATTGGAGGAAGAGTTGTTTTCTTTTTTTCTTCCGAAACGTGAATTTAGTACACTTAATGCTATTAACCTTAAAAAAATAATCAAAATAATACATCCTAAATAATAAATAACGCTGTAATAAGTATTTAGTTAACAAAATAATTAGTACTAAAAAATAAAACTTTTTTTTTAGAATGCATCCCCATGTGTATGTATTTACATTATATATATATATATATATATATATACAGATCTCTCACTTGACATCTCACTAGCCTTTACCTTTTAAAAGCCTGAAACTGACGCAACTAAAAATGGACTAATTCTCGTGAAATATTGCATTCGAATCTTTATCATTTACTCTAGCTATTAATAAAAGAAACAACTACTTTAGAAAGCGATACACCCGTTTGTAACGTTTTGTGACGTCTTCGATTGGGGTGAACCTCACCCATCTATTCATGTGAAGTTTTATGGCCCCCAAACAGACTTTGGGTGACAAGAGCACGTGGCTATGGGGTCATTGTGTATTGTCTGACCTCGGACAAAAGCCGACATCCATTCTGGAAGTTACAATATCTAAAGAGAGCCGGTGACAATAGGTTGACGTATAGGCGAAGCCTGTATGAAAGCCGGTGCCGAGAGAATGGGGTTATAAGGCCCAGGTGGTGTGATGAATGGGAGTTTCAGAAGTTGGATGAGAATTATGGCGCCCTTAGATTGCAGACAGACGAGGAATATGTTTGTGTTTGCCGCACAAATGGGAGACGAATGTGGCCCGGGGACGAGGGCAGACCTTTATTTTTGGCCTGCCAATGAGGAAGACGAGGAGCGTGTTGTGGACCCGCCCCTGGTGTTTAAAAGGGGTTAATTTTGAGGAGAAAGAAAGGGAGAGGAAAAAACTTGGAGATGGAGCCCTGGATGGAAACAGAGAGATAGAGCCCTGGTGTGAGACAGATAGAGAGCCCTGGATGGAGACAGAGGAGAGCCCTGGATGGAAAACTTGATATAGAGCCCTGGAAGGAGAAAACCGGATAGGAGCCCTGAAAAGAAAAGGGAATAGCGAGTGCCTTTTGGAAAAAGGATTGAACTCTCGTGAAACAGACTGTTCGCCCGGTTTGGCATATTTATTGGACTTTTTAGTAACCTATGAAGCAAATAAATACTGCTTTAATTTTAAAATGAGGCTGTGACAAATTTTCTTGTTTGCTAACTACTCACGACGTTACAGTTTGAAATAGTGCAAAATTCAAATAGACGCGTGCAGCGCGTCCGTAAAGTTGAGTGATAAACTGAGATGAACACGCTCAGAGCGTTCATAATGGCCAAAGTGACGGTGTTGTGAACCACGTTCAATATATATTATATTTTTTAGACAATTTTTTTTCCTTGTCTATAAATGTGATAGTGCAAACTACTGAAAGACGTATAACTCCAATGGCAGAAAATGTAACAACAAAATACAATTCTGTTTCACAAGAAAACTGTTACATTCAGAGTTTCTGTTGATGTAAGCACCGATGTGAATGATACTGAGTGCCTTACAGCATTGCACAACAACCCTTTTACGGACCGGTCAACGCTTGAAAATTTTACCCCGGCCCGTTAAGGAGACGTTGATTATTCATATTTTAGATTGTTTTGGTTTAATATTTTTAATTTAATTGTATTAAACATGCCTTCAGAATAAAATATATTCTACAAAAAGTCCATATCAATCCGAATTTCATAATAAGTAATGCCATAAAAAATTGCACAACCCAAGAGAAAAAAAATACACCACAATAAATAAAATAGAAATAATTTAATGTTCCTTGTGTGGCCTGGTACTATTTTATCCACAGACCGGTCAGTAGTCCGGAGGTTGGAGACCACTGCCTTACAGTAATTGCACGATATTGCGATAAAGATCGAGTTTATGCACAAATCTCTCTCTCTCTCTCCATGAAAAAATTCATAATTATACTCCTGATATTGTGAAATTAAGTAGAGCAATGCAAAGATAAGATTCACATTAAACTTTAATTTTTTTTTGTTTAACTATATTAACAACTTTCCAGTTTTACCCGAACACCGCTCGGGAACTTGAAATGGCACTTCTCTGATTTACCCAAGCGGCACTCGGGCAACACTTTTTTCTACTCTAATCCTCTTATTTGACCGTATTTTTTGCTCATTTGGTGGGCAATGTTTCTAACAAATATCTCTAATAGTCGAGTAAAGTTAGGATTACAATAAAATGTCTAAACCGGTTTCAAGGTTAAGTTTTACTGCATTCTTTTAGACTAGATAAGGCAGGAATTTTCATTTTACTAGATCGGTGCATCGCCATCTACGAACACTATTTTTTTTAAAATTTGGAGCTTAAAATAGATGACAAATGAGTGATTATGAGAGGCTCATAACAGAAAATAATTCTGATATTGACTCAGATAGCAAGTCTGAAATTTCTGTAAATGATTTCTAGAAGGAATGAAAGTTTGTTATCAGTCTTCTCTTGGGTGTAGATAGAATGGATCAGTCTCTCACAAATTACCCAATAAAAAAAAGAAAAGAGGCAAGATATAATACAAAAGTATTCTTCCATCTTTTAGATACATCATTTTGGAATGCTTTCGTTTTATATCAGAAATAGGGAAAAATATTATCTCATTTGAATCATATTATAGATCACCATATTGAAAGACATGGGGCGGTAAATGAGAAAAAAGGAGAACCAGGAATTTTGCCCAGAAAAAAACTTCTTATAAGTGATTCCTCCCATCGACGAAAAAGTGAGACCAACAAGGCAATGTTTTGTGAGATGATCGAAAAAAAAAAACGATTTTGTGTGAAAGCAGGTGAAAAAAGATACAGGATATTTTTGTCCCGATTGCACTGTTGTACTATGCTTGTCTCCCTGTTTTAAAATTTACCACACAAAAACAGATTTTTAAGAGAATAATTAACCGTAAGTACAATATTATCTTTCTTAAATCTAATATTCATTTTTGTAAAGTGTTCTTTTGAGTTCACATTTCTTCGAAAAAAAAAACAACTTTAAGGAAAAATATTTTTTTTTTCAATGAAAATAAAAATTAACATGATTCTTTAAATTTCAAATTTATAACATTTTGGACTACTAATTTGAGTTTATATATAAATGATTTCATCTTAAAAAATTTTACAAAAAATATGCTTATTTTTTGACATAATATGACAGAAAAAAGAAGCTGCTAAGTTTTTAAAGGAGCACTTATATTTTATGTTGTTAATTTCATAGTTTAATTAATTTTTTTAAAATATACCTAATACGTGTATAATTTTAATATTTTTAATATTAAAAGAATAATTATATTTTATGTTGTTTATTTTTGTCAATAAATATCTTCTTGTTGTATAATTAATCCCTGTATGTTATAAAGAAGCCACAGAAACGAGTCCTATCAAGGGAATTATATAGTGTGCAACCCTCTATTCCCCATCCATGAAGAAGTTTTTGCCTGAGGGGATCAATATCCCCGTTCTTGAATTCTTAGACCTGCAGACTTGATATTTAGTAGGGGCCTTCCTTTTATGGAGTAGATTCTGTTTGTAGTAGATTTCCTTTTAAATTTCCCTCTCTCCGTTACTTTTATTATTTTTTTTAGCGCGACAGATTCGCTTTTGTATATTTACTGAATAGTGTTTCTCCCACTGGATTAAGGTATCCGACTACGTTCGGAACCATGATTTTGCAAAAGCGTATAACTGGATAATATTTATGATATTTAGTGTCAATTAGATTAGACACTGTATATAAAATTGTTTTAAGAAAAGTATTACAATAAAAAATTATTTAAGTACAATATTTTGACAAAAAATGAACATAGAATGACCCCTTTTCAAAATATTCTCCTTTTGTGAAAATTGCTTCTATTATATATAATAATATTTTGCCTGTATATAGCTCAGACCTCTGTACAGAGTCTCAACTAGAATTTTTGAAATATATAACTTAGAAGTGGGTTTATCCATGTTTTACGTCAATAGAGGGGAGAAACTTTAAGAAAAAAACGCCGATAATTATTTCAAATGGTTGTAACTCTGAAAATAATGTGAATTTTTTAAAAATCATAGTTGAGCCTCTGTAGAGAGGTCTGAGCTATATACAGGCAAAATATTATTATAATAGAAACATTTTTCACAAAAGGAGAACATTTTGAAAAAAGATTATTCGAAGTTAATTTTTTGCCGAAATATTGTATTTAAATAATTTTTTTTGTCAAAATGTCCTTAAAACAATTTTATACATGTAGTTTAATCTAAGTGACACTAAATATCATGCAAATTATCCATTTATGCGCTTTTTTAAAATCACGCTTCCGAACGTAGTCGGATACCTAAAACGTTCCACGGGAATGACTTACCAAATATTAGCTAAAGCTGTCCATAATTCAGTAAGGTTCATTGGTGCTGTGTGATGGCATTTCACGCCTTGTTCCCAAACATCCCAAAGATGCTCAATAGGGTTTAAGTATGAGCTTCTAGGTGGCCAATTTATGACAAAAAAGTCTGATGAATGCTCATCTAACCAGCCAGTAGCCAACCGGGACATGTGAGACAGTTGTCTTGCTGGAAAACTCTATTACTGTGCGGATAACAGAACAGCATAAACGGATGGAGGTGATCTCCCAGCAACTCTATGCACCGAATCGCATTGAGGGAGGTTGTCTCACGCACCAAAAAACCCAAACAGTGTCACGAAAAAAACACCTTAGACCATGATTGAGCCCTCATGCCCTTGTACAGTTTCAACCTGGCTTGCTCTATGGCTTCTTGAGCTTGACGCCATATTCTCAGCCTCCCGTCAGCGTGAAGTACTCGTAACCGAGACTCATCACTCCACGCTACTCGTATCCAGTCCTTTACGCTCCAGTCTTTGTGCTCTCTTGCCCAGGCAAGACATGCAGCCCGATAGCGAGCATTGAGCAATGGTACTCTCTTAGGTCGACGACTCTCAAAGCCCATACGGTGAAGCGAGCGTTGCGCAGTTCATTTACTGACTGTACGACTGGCACCGTCATTCAACTGAGTGGTAATTGGAGCTAATGTTTGGTTTCGCTGGCTACGTACAATACGCCTGAGCCGTCTCTCACCAAGCACTGTCAAGGCTATTTGTTCTTTTGCAGTTTGTCCGATTGCTAGTTTCTTGTCCACCATCCATGTATTCTTGGTATACTCTTAACACTGTTGACCTTTGAAATTCTAGCAGTCTGACGATTTCGGAAATTGAATGGCCCATGCGTCGCACACCTACGATTTGTCCACGTTCAAAGACGTCTAAATCACCCATACTGGCAATTTAAACAACTAATTCAGAACAACCACAGTACGCGCTAGAATGCAGTTATCACAGCACTCTCACTTGCGCATAATTGATGCGCAGCGTTACACAATTTGCAAAGCCCTTGCTATCCCTAATTCAGTGGCACTTCAGCGTATTATATCAAGAGTAATATTTTTTATTTTTTTATTTTTTAAAAATTGACCCGTTGCAAGAACAAATGTTTCAGCTTGTATATCACAAAACTATAAATCTGTATTCTTGACTCCTGTCCCTAACTCTGATTGCATTGCCACGGAAATCAAATTGTTTCAAATATTTCCTTCTATGCGGCATCCCGAATTATATTGGTAGATCAGTTTGGCGCGTTACAGCTGTAAGGTTATCGACCCTTGGTATGAAGGGAAATTAGCATTTATAGCAAAATGTATTGATACCTATTTTTGAGAGTAAAAAACTTAGCAGAACATCTCAATGAATGACATTCCATAGTTCATTTTATCTTTAATCCGCTTTTAAAAGAGAGAACTATTTTCCTCTCATCTTCCCTATTTAAAATTTAATGTAATTTAAGCTTTGTATGCGTTTTGAATACAGTAGGCTTATCTGTATTTAATCATATATATAATTTAACTTATTATTCTAAAGCAACAGTCGGGGCATTCGCGTCGGATTTCGTAATTTGAAAGCCTAGTTAAGTGATGAGGAAGACAACTGAGCTGTCTCCAAACTTACACATCATGTCAATGGGAGCACTTCTAGCCCCGATATATGTAACGTGCAACAGCTCCTCTACAGCTCTTTAGTTGAACAAGGACCACTCGGCTATCACGGCCAAACATCTTAAATTTACATTGAAATTGTGTTACACAAGTCACGCGCACGCACGTTGTGCTTTTAAAAAAATTTTACATTTTAAAGAAAATAAAAATAAAACGAAGAAAATCTTGTGATTCTCGAAAATATCTGATAAAAAATTCCATCTTGAACATCACGTGAGACCTTTTAGTCATTTTTTGTTGTTTTTTGAATGACTTTAAATTTTCTAGAGCAATATTTCTATTCACATGGCTCTACTGATAGTTTCGTTCTACATTTGTTCTAAAATAAACATCTTTAATCTAAAATTTGTCGACTTTTCTGTAAGCGCCTATTTTACCTGATTGAGTTGAATGACCCATTTCTCATTTAAGTGCAAAAAGTCGGATAATTGGAGTTTCTTTTAATAATAAATAAAGCTGTGACTTAATAATAATTATTTAAAGTGAACAAAATTTCGGTATAGATACAAAATTTTAAAAATGTGTCAGTAGATTATGATCTACCGTAGAATCCTCCAACAATCCCAATTAAATTACACTTTGCTATTGAATGCTCCTATGTTTGACTTAGAGTTTAATCATTTTGTTCAAGTACGACCCTAATATATTAGAACTGGACCATTTTATTTTCCAAAATCAATCTTTCATATTTACATTCTTTTAAAGAAATGTTTTATATATTAAGTACTGTGACGTCTCTCGCGTCCTTCTGCTAACATAACTCCTATGTTCTTTGACGGCCACGATTAATGGCAAAACCTTTCCAACCCAATACCAAGAAGATAAACGAAGATAATATGTAAATGAGATATACTTTAAAAGGATAGAAGCTTTGATGATAAGCGCGGCAAGTTTAGAGATAGCTTAATGTGGAATCTTTCAGGTCAAGAGTTAGCTGTCCGATAGCTTTGGTAGAAATAGAAGTTCAATATAAAGAAGTTGGAATCGTCTTATATAAAGTGACATTATAGATATTTCCGAATCGTTGAAGGAAGGAGATCTGCAAAAGGTAATATATTATATAGGAAGTTAGATGAATCGGTTTATTTATGATAATTAAGATAAAAGTTCTAGTCGCGTGATCTGACTTGAATACTAAGTTTAATTGGGTGTTAACTCTCACTTTAATTAAAGTTGTCAATTAGAATTAAGTAATATAAGTTATTCTTAATAAAAGTTGTATTAAGAACTATTATGTCTCATCATTTTGATAACCCCACACCTCTAGCTTACGCGAATCCGGAACGACTTAGTCATCACAGGATGGCTATGTCGCAGTACATTAAAATTTTTTTTTGAATATGTACCCTTATTTAATCTTAGCTTAATGTTTACTTAATAAGTTATAAGTTTCTTAATGAGATCTGTAAGTACTAGCAATTCTTTATCTGTTATCAGCCACTTTAGTGTCTCATGAGAATAAATTTTATTTGATATTGGTATCTCGAGATGAGATATATTTAGCATGTGTACTGAAAGGAAAAATATTCTCAGGGAAATAAACTTATTGCCATTCTGCCGAAAAATTAAGCTTTTGAAACTTTTGGTGAAATATTTTATTTGGATACATGCAATACCCTGTTTATCCCCCTATATTTTTTTCAAAATGCTACTTCACTTCTTTTTACTTGTTAATATATATTAGAACACTTTATTCAGAACAACGATAGCTAGCTGAAGTAATATCAGTTTTAAGAGTTTACATCTTTGCTAATTCTTTTAGAGAATTTACGACTCAAAAAAGCAACAAAAAATATTTATTATATTAAATTAATTTTTTCTTGCATAAATTCATTGAATGGCTTACATACCGTTACAAAAGCAATTATTAATGAGTCCAACTTTGTTTTTGAGATTATTTTCGAAATGTGAGCACCAGTATAACATCCTACCCAGTGTCTTATGAAACACTGTACGTTAAAGGAACATCTTTACAATAATTAAGATATTTCATCGGCTACAAATAGTTTTAAATTTAAAATGCACCAAGAGTTAATAACTTTTCTCTAGTAAAATTTTATTTATGTTAATATATATCTATATATTCTAACACATACACACACATATAGGCGTGTGTACATGAAATAATTGTATTAATAATAAAAGGTGAAAGAAGTAGTAAAAGACATTTTAACAAAAAAAAGATTGTTCGAAATTAAGACATGATGGCTACATTCTAACATTAAACATTAATTTAGACAAAAACAGACATGCAAGATGTGACAAAACAAAAGAGGTTAAGTGCGTTGCTTGAAAGAAGAGTCGAGTTGGTAACAACTGTTTTGGAGACGTCATTCCACACGCCTCCTCTATCTATGTGGCAAGTTTCTTCTCAATCGATTACGCCAGTTGGGAGTACTGCGTCATTGAGTGCACACGTAACACTGCATTCTGCCGGGAAAATGTCGAATTAACATCAAGTTTCTAGTGAAACTTTTGTAAAAAGTATGATTAATTTAAAATAAAATGTGGTTCTTTAAGTTAAAAGTCAAAGAGAAGCAAACACTTTTAACAAGTCGCCACGTATAAGTAATTTTATTAAGAATACTTTTTATATACAGCCCACACATGCCAATCGCCACGTGAGTAGTGGTAGAAAAAGCGAAACAGGTTACAGTTAACCCTCCAGTGAGAGTTGAGTAGTTGCTCCCCTCACGCAATGGAGGGGAACTCACATGGTCTAGTGGTTGATAAGCGAGCCCTGGGTTTGGAACACAACATCCTCCCCCTTTTTAAGTCTACTCAGACTCAAAAACAGTAGTGACATAGAAAACGTTTTGTCTCCTGGGTCTTTGGATAGCACGTTCATATCTCGACATCTTAGGTATATTAGGAGGCACATCCACAGGTATCACTGCACTTTCCGAGACATCAATGCCAGCAGAAGGAATTTTAAGTGCTTCAGCATCCAATGGAACATCATTAGACTCTCCCATTTCAGCAGACTGAATTTCCAAAGGAAAAACTCTCTGGATAGGATGGGTGATCTCGGAATTGCTGTATCTCAGCTTTAGGGTGCGTACTTTTCCATCCCTTCCAGGAATCAGCTCAATAACTTTGCCTAAAGGCCAGTAAAGTCTCTTCTTGTTGAGATTTTCGATGAGAACTATCTCACCAACTTTAAGGGCTCGAGTCGTCTTATGAGCCTTTTGCACTAATAACCCTAGATATCCTTTACGAAACCTCCCTCTTAGATCTTTCAAAAGCCTCGCTCGAAATTTGACCCTTTTCTGAAATTTCGCAAAATCACTCAGAACTAAATCAGTCACATCCAGGGATGAATTGCTCATCATGAACATTTCAGGTGTCAAAGGTATTAGGTCGTCCAAGTCCTCAGACACATATGTAAAAGGACGACTGTTGACAATTGATTCACAATCACATAAAACGGTGAGAAGTTCTTCATACGCCAAGACTGCATTCCCTAACGTGCGTTTTAAGAGATCTTTAAGCACTCTTATGAGCCTTTCCCACCAACCTCCCCACCAAGCTGCAGTGGGAGGATTAAAGTTCCATTTTATGCGTTGAATCTCTGTTTCCCTTTCAATCTTTTTCCAGTCCAAGTTTTTGAATTCCCAGACAGCATCCCTGAAATTAGTTCCATTATCAGTGTACACAACAGAAAGCCTGCCCCTTCTGGCTATGAAGCTAAGCACAGCAAAAAATTATTGGTTGACAATGCTCTGTAACCAGCTCCAAATGCACTGCACGATACACTACACACGTGTAGAGAACAACCCACACTTTTTCACCATTTTTCAGGAAGAGAGGTCCGGCAAGATCAATGCCTACCACTTCAAACACATCAGCATCCCATACCCTATCAGCCTGTAAAGACACAGATTCACTTTTAACTGGTCTTGCGTTGAATCTTTTACATTTTACACAATTTTGAATGACATTTCTGACTGTCCTCCTTGCCTTCAAAATCCAAAAATTTTCTCTAAGGATAGAGACAAGCATTTGCGTACCTGCTTTTCTTATGGTAATATTCTATTAATCAAAATGCAATTATTTGGAAGTTGAATAGGAGACAAAAAATTAGGATCTTCCTTTCGCTCCGTGATTCTAGTTTTGACCCGAATTAAGCCCTCATTGTCTACAAGTGTATTTATATGTGGGATATTATTATTTTCAGGAAAATATTCTTTTTTTTTGTACTGAGTATATCAAGGTATTTTCAGCCTTTTCAATTTCGGATGTTGAAAGTTCCTCTAAATTTCTATTTTTTTTATTGTCTACGACAGTTACTCAAAAATCCCAGAACCCAAGCCGTCATCCGAATAATAGAGTGATAATTAGAGAATTTTATTGAATACCACGTTTTTCTCTCTCTCTCATCTGTAACATAAGGATTACACAGCTTAATTTTTCTTCTCTCACAATTGAGAACTGTAGCCACATATTGTAACTCATTTGTTGATCAAGTTATAGCATCCCCCAGAAAAAAGCCACTCTGGACCCCCAAACCATTTACTTTCTAAGAGATGCCGTGGAGAGCATCCACGAAATAGAACATCTGCGGGATTCATTCGTCCTGGGACATGCCTCCAGTTTTCTGGAGAAGAAATTTTAGCTATTTCCTTAATTAGGTTCGAAACAAAAATCGACCATTCCCCATTATTTTTTATCCAATGAAGGGCTACCATAGAATGTGACCAATATGTTATTTTTAAATCAGGTATATCAAGTGAGTTTCTAATATAATTAGCTAATCTGGCTCCCACACAACAAGCTAGTAGTTCTAACCAAGGCATTGACACACTTTTATAGTAGGTGCTACTCTTGCCTTAGCTCTAAGTAAATGTAATTTAATTCTTGATGCTAATTTAGTCCTAACAAAGATGCAAGCAGCATAAGCATTTTTGGATGCATCTACAAAAACATGAAGGTCTGAATCTGAATTCATTTCACAATATCTGGGGATTTCTGCATTTTCAGGCAGCAAAATTTCTTTAAACCATTTATTAAATTTATTACACAATCCACGTGGTAGGAAACTGTCATAAGCTAATTTCACTTTCCAAGTTTCTTGCAACCACATTTTGGGTAATAGAGTAGCAGCCCTTAAAATCCCTAAAGGATAAAATATTCCCTGAATAGCCGATAAAAATTGTTCTTTTGGTCATTTCTGTCTGTTTTTCCAAAATTGCATTATTAACCGTGCATCTTAAGAGTATCTCTATCCAAATATTCCAAGTTAAACCCAATACATTTGTATCTCCCTCACATTTTGAAATAGATTCTTTTTTGACATTGCTTTCCCATCCCCTCAAATTCAAGCATCCATTAGACATAATTTCTCGAACCTTATTGACAAATGACTCAATCTCCTGCGTATTTGATACTCCGGTAACACAATTATCAACATAAAAAAAAATGGTGAAGCTTAGATACGATATCCATATATTTTGAGGGAGTATTATCTAGTAGGTGATTGATAGAAGCAGCTAACAAAAACGGGCTTGAACACACCCCAAACACCAAACGACAATGACGATAAACTATTTCATTGTTTTCATGAGGATAGAAAAACCTTAAAAAAATCCCTATGTTCAGGCGTGACACTTATTTGTAAGAATGCCTTTTCAATGATGTCAGCCGATAAACCAATAGGGTACATACGAAATCTATCCAAAATATCCGGTATCAACTCTATTAAATTAGGACCTCTAAGTAAACAATCATTAAGCGAAGGATTATTTCCTTCTCTAGCAGTTGCATCAAAAACAGGTCTTATTTTTGTTGTTTCAGAAATTTTAAACACGGCTCTATGGGGAAGATAATATATAAGCATCAGTTTCAAATTCGGTTTCAGTGACTTTTTCTATAATTTTTTTAATGCTTCCCATTCATCAAAAATACTAGCATATTCTTTAAAGAATTTTTCTCCCCCATTTTCTTACACGCCCTCTTAAGCCATTTCAGAGTTAAGCCTCTATTATCCCTTAGTTGGTCCTCTATCTTAAAAGGTAACGCCACTTCACTTATCTGCCTCTTGGAAGTATCTTTATGTCTTTCTGAAATCTTTCAGTCATATCTGAATGCTGTATCTCACTTTTAATATTTTCAACTGGATCTCTGATCCCTATAGTTTCAATGTCCCATAATTCTTTAACATTCAGTTGATTTAAAAACATACTTATTGTCTCTCCCGAGTGGCCGGTACGGAAACCTCAGTATTATTATTAACTATTTGGCTCGATTTACCCATTAAAGTGTACCCTAACATAGTACCAATAGCTATCAGATCCGACATTAATTTTATTGTTCTACCTGACAAAATTACACTAATTACATCAGCTCCTAAAAGCATATCTATTTCATTTACAGAATTGCAAAAATCAGGCACCATGATACCCTTTTCTTTAATTTCAGATAGCACCTGCAAATCATTTACTTTAGGTAAGTATCCACATATTTCATTTTCAGAAAAAACTTTAATTTGACAAGAAAGACTGTCATCTATACTCTTAATAATAACATTGTAAAGGAAATGCTTCCTTGGAGCCCCCCCCCCCCCATGAACAATGGTTTGTTTTGATACCGGTTTTAAATTCAAATGATCAATAACTCTTTGAGTTAAGTAAGATCTTTGAGACCCATTATCTAGCAAACAACGCAAAACCATTTCACATTATTATTATATCACAATTTTAAAACTATAGTTTGCAAATACACATTAGTAATTAAAGACTGACTGGAAAGGGAGTTGCTAATGGTAGCCCCAACTGTCTCATTTTTTAAATCAAATTCCTCATTTTTATTACATAATAAAGTGTGGTGGCTTTTATCGTCACAATATTTCTGCACTTTAACACTTTTAATCTGCAAGAACGAGCATTATGACCTTTATTTAAACATCGAAAACACATGATTTCTAATTAAAATACTCTTTTTATCATTTAACGACAATTTTTTAACAATGAGACAGTCAGAGTTCCAGTGATTACAATGAGAACAAAATAAACAAAATTTTAGCTTGCCCGACCTTTCTCCTTTAGTGTTGACGAGAGCAGCACTTGTAGCCAAAGATGGCTCCTCTGCGGTGGCTTTGATTCTCTGACGTTGCGTGGACCCCAGTCCGGTGCGAGCGAGGAGAATCATTTCTTCCAATTCAACTTCTTTGCGGAGAAAAGTGATTAATCTGTCGAGAGATCGGCCGCTGCCTTGATCTTCCGATGTTGGGTCACCTCTCCCAGGCCCGCAGCACGGCCTCCGGTAAACAAGACTCCACGAGGGGCTCCAAAAAATCGGCGAACTTTTCTTGCGTTCTCCCTAGCGATTCTAAAGCTAGGAGTTTGCTCTTTAAAACATCATAAAGTTCGGATAGTTCCAGCTTTATCTTTCCAGTAGCATTTTGCATATCTAAACCAAGCACGTCTCTTATATAAATCTGTACTAGCAGATCTTCTCGACCAAATCGCTCCTTGACTTGTTGCACAGCTTTGCTGTAGTTTTCCCTTGTTGGTGGAAAACTACTCACCAGGCTGAACATTTTTGAACCCGGAACACTGCATTGAATAAGATAATGCATTTTATCGTCGTCATCAATGTCCGAATCGATGTGAATTTTTTCAAACTGAGACCAAAAATTGAGAAAGTCCTTTGGATCACCATTAAATCTTGTTAGTTCCAGTTTGGGAATCTTTAATTTTCTGGTGTTATTCTGCGAGATCTCAGCTTCACTTTGCGGTTTATTTAGACTTTGACTAATAGCATACTCCAGCTCCACAGATAACTGATTCATTTTATCGCGGTATTTTTCTGCTTTTTTGAAGTCATCTTCATATTCCCCACTCGCTCAGAAGCAATTCCAAAATATGCTCCTGGACGGTATCCAGCCTTGCAAACTTGTCCATTATTTGTCTTTGTAAGGCATACAAATCGACTAATGAAGTATCCCCTTTCAATGCCTCTTCAATAGAAGTGCAGCACATGGTAAAACTTGATCGCAGCGATCGCTGCTTCACTCTCAAACTTTCAACAGACATGCTTAAAAAAGACCAGGGGCGCCAGAAAATGTAAAAAGTATGATTAATTTAAAATCAAATGTGTTCTTTAAGTTAAAAGTCAAAGAGAAGCAAACACTTTTAACAAGTCGCCTCGTATAATTTTATTAAAAACACTTCTTATATACAGCCCACATGCCAATCGCCACGTGAGTAGTGGTAGAAAAAACGAAACAGGTTACAGCTAACCCTCCAGTGAGAGTTGAGTAGTTGCTCCCCTCAAGCAATGGAGGGGAACTCACATGGCCTGGTCGTTGATGAGCGAGCCCCGGGTTTGGAACACAACACATTTCAAATATTAACCGAAGCTTATGTAGATGAAACCTTGTCTCGTGTACATGTGTTTGAATGGTATAAGAAGTTTTCATGGGGAAGGTTTAGTTGAGAAGAGATGATGAACCAGCTGGGCGTCCAAGGTCAGCGAATACAAACCGAAACTTATCCAAAATTCGTAATATGAGTGAATTCCCTCTCACATCAGTGGTCAGACTATTAATCAACGCTACTAAACTAAAAATACTTGGTGAAAAAATGAGGAGAAAAAGGCCAGAATTGGGGATGGCTGTTGCACCAAGACAATGCATCCGCTCGCATGGCAAGCAGTTTCTGACCAGCAAAAACATTATTGTGATGGGACATCCTCCTTATTCACCTGATTTGGCCCATGCGACTTTTTTATTTGATTTCGTACAGTTAAATCTTGCTGAAAGGGAACTCATTTTACCTCAGTTGAAGGGGTTCAGGCAAAAACGGAAAATCCCCTGAAGGGACTTCCAAAAACCTCGTTCCAGAACTGTTACCAGCAATGGGGCAGCACCGAATACAGAAGTGTGTGAATGCTGAAGGGAACTACTTTGAAGGTGTATTTATTGGACCGGTCTCGTTTTCTTATGTGTGTCACATCTCGAACACGATACACAGGATGTGCCAAACATAGAATTTTCATATATTTTAATTTGTAGTTGGCAATTCCGTACTAAAAACGTCAAAACGTGGCGCTCCTTTCGTATAATAATTCAAACTAAACAGAAGCATTTCTATAAAGTATATTTATCAGCATTTAATTCGTGTAGTTTTCATCAATTTTGTAGGTTGGATAAACTTAAGAAGTGTATGAGATCATCTCTGTATTGTTATCAATAAAAAATTTTACTTACAAGGAGAGGGCACGACTAAGGAAATTCATTTCGGGTCGAGACTTGGTGTAATAGTAGTACTCCTTTAGGGTGTTCAACCCTTAATGTAATTCCGTCGAATGGCCAGTCAATTCGGAGAAAAAAGCCTTCGAAATTCATGCTGAGCTTTTATACAATTCAGTTTCATTTTTCTCCACCGGCCCAGTGGCTGAATTGGTAAATCGTCTGCCTTCGGTGCGGGTGGATCCAAGTTCGAATCACGCGAGAAACTTTTTCTTTCAATTCCTTTGATTATTTTTGAAAATTAAATAGATTTATATTTATGAAAGGTTTATTAAATAATAAATGATATTCGACGCGCAATTATTTTGCTTTTTATAAAGTAAAAAAATTACTGTAATTATATAAATATGTATATAATGTTAAATAAATATATTTTTATATAAATAAATAATATTTATAATAAAATATATAAGAAGTATTAAATGATATTTTACATAAAAATTATTTACAAATAGTTTTATAATGTGAAATACAATATACTATAAATGAAATATTATATATATAATATAAAATAATTTATAAAATATATTATTATTATTATTAAATTAATTATTTTATAATTATATGAAATATTTAATAAGTCCTTTTTAAATAAATTTATTTAAACAATTTTAATAAACATATATAAATAATATTATTAATAATAATGAATTATTTTAATTAATAATAATGAATTATTTTAATTAATAATAATGAATTATTTTAATTAATATTAATTAAATATTTTAATTAATATTTTAATTAATACTTATTAATTATTTTAATTAATATTTTAATTAATACTTATTAATTATTTTTAATTAATATTAATTTTAGTTAATTTTAATGAATACTTAATTTTAATAAATGTATTTAAATAATTTTAATTAATAATTACTTATGCTTAATTAGTATTACTTTTAAATAATTTTAATAAATATATCATTTTAATTAAAAATATTTTTAAATAATTTTATTTAATGATTAATTATTAATAATTTTAAATAATAAATTTATTTATTTATTTTTTACTTTATAAAATGCAAAATAATTGCGCGTAGAATATCATTTATTATTTAATAAACCTTTCATAATTAAATCTATTTAATTTTCAAAAATAATTAAAGGAATTGAAAGAAAAAGTTTCTTGCGTGATTCGAACTTGGATCCACCCGCACCGATTTACCAAATCAGCCACTGGGCCGGTGGAGAAAATTGAAACTTAAATGTATAAAAGCTCAGCCTGAATTTCGAAGGCTTTTTTCTCCGAATTGAATGGCCATTCGACGGAATTGCATTAAGGATTGAACACCCTAAAGGAGTACTACTATTACACAAAGTCTCGACCCGAAATGAATTTCCTTAGTCGTGCCCTTTCCTTGTTAGTTTTTTATCTCTGAAAAATATTACTGCTTATTGAATGAAATATATTTTTAAAAGTACCGTTGTTTTTGATAATAATTATCTTTTCATTTTAACATCGAACAGTCGCTTCTGTTATTTATTTCATAACCACAAAAAATGTATATTTAAAACAAAGAAGCTTCTACAGCAAAACAAAGTCAATTATTATTACTTATGTATCATTGATAATCGATATATTTTTTCAAGAGTTAACCAACATTTCTAATTTGAGAATGACGATTTATCTTCTTTGCATTCCCAGTCAAAACTAGGCTATTTTAATCTGTAGAAGATCCTGGATCGTGAGTGAAAACTATTAGGATTGAATCCAGCATTTTGTGAACCCTTTGAAGTCAAGTTAGCCTTGAGCCATTCGTAACAGTTTGAGTCGAAGGTTAGGATGGAGGATTCGCGAGCTGTAAGTAGATTTGACAGATTAATGTTTTCTTTCTTTTTCCTTTCACTCACTTCCCATTTATTATTTTTTTATTTTGCTCAATTCAGAATATATTATTCAAGTCAATTGCTTATTATTTTTTTACATGAGATGATTAAAATATTGCAAATTAATTCCATGGCCAACTACATTTTTAAAAATAATACAGCATTCCTTTTTACCTCTTAATCTGGATTTTCACAGCAATGAGGTTGTTTTAATATTTGCCATTAAACACAGAGTCAAATTTTAGAAAAATGACAAATGGCATTTTAATAATATGTTCCAGTTTTATTCATTTATTTTCTATTTTCCGAAAAGAAAACGCTAGTTGATCAAAAGAATGGCATGCTTTCATAATATAATAATCTCAAAAAATTTTGCATCAAAGCGTTGATTTTTAAAAAAAAATAATAATATATAATGACATACATTCCAATGATGCGAACTTTTAATTTGATTCTCCAATATAAATTACTTTCTGAAGTGCCGCCGTCAATGAAGTGAGAGAGGAAAGAGAACTGTGAATCAGGATTGAAAATTTAGATTTCCATTTCCTGAGAGGTCAGAGGTTTTAATATAAATAGGCCATGTATATAGAGATAAAAAAATTGTTGTACAATTTTAAATTCTTTTTTAATCCAATAGATTGTTATAGAAGAAAGTATTTTTTGAGAAGAGACTTTGTGGAAAATAATATTAAAATCTATAATACAAAGAAAAGAAATTTCGAAGAGGGAAAATGAAAATACACTTGAGTCGGGAAGTTGAGTCCAATAGATTTAGAGTGGAAGATGCGAGGGTGACGTCACTTGGGTCAGCTGACAATTGGTTGACGTTAGTGTGAGGAGTAACTGGGAAGAGGTCATTATAATTTTTATTGACGCTCCATCCAAATCGAATAGGGTTGTAATGAGCCAATCGGAGAAATAATAACTAAGTGACGTCAGACTGACACCATTGGATCCGATTTCTTATAGAGCTCCAGGCAATTATAATCAGGTTACAAGTCTTATGCGCAGACATTACCCCAAATGACCAATAGAATTGAAACGATCTTCTAAGATTTCGTCCTCTCTGAATTCGTTTTACTTTGCTTTAAATTGTAGGAATCGTTTAAAGGCTTTCTTCAAGGAAATAAGTTCTCATAGATCAAACAATTCATGAATAGGTTTCTTCCTAGAAAATAATTAGTTCTAAGGTACAAAGGGAACCTGCTGCAAACTAAACTGGCAACCCCCTTTCAAACTTCAAAACCACGTCAACGGGAGGACTTTAAGCCTCGTCAGATTTAATGAGTATCAGCTCCTCCACACGGTTAGTTTTCAGTTGCATGAAGATCGGAACCTGTGACTCGACAACGAATCCTACCACCGCGGCTGTCTTTCTAGAGTCATTATAGATCCTAATCGGAATGTTTTTTGAAAAGTTATGCACATAGTTTTGAGCCATATATTTTAGCACACAAATAAGTGGAATTAATATAAAAATATATCGTGGAGTATTACTTTTAAAATTTTTGATAACGCCTGATTTTTATATTCTATATATAATACACAAGCAAAAGTGTGAAAATCTAAGTAAAATTGTAAATCAACTAAAAGAAAAGGAATGATTCAATTTTAGTTATTTCGTTGATAAAGCAAAATATTCTGGCACTTTAATCTAGCCTAGTTTTGGAATTTGAAATTCAATCGATTGAACAGAAAAAAATCAATTGTGCATCCTAAGCTAATTCCTTCCATGTATACTTGCCAATGACGAAATCAAGAAAACTATGCAAATGCATTCAGTCATTTACAAAAGTTCAATAAATTATGTGGTCCAATCCAAACTTTGTTTTCGGGAACAAATCTACCTTTAGAATCAATCAAAAAGCATTTGGCCTACATATTTCGATCTCAAACAAAATTTAAAAAATATTCTTAAACTATTCATGTTTATTTTTCTTTAAAATATGAAAATTTATTAATAATTTAATATGATATAATTGCAGTTTTAATATTCTATAACATATACTTACAGCAATTATAAAACAGTTAGGCTTTGCAGAAATTAATATAATGTTAATGAAGCTTTTCTTGTAATAATTTAATTAGGTAATAAAATTTATTGCAGAAATCAAATGAAGTTAAATAAAATTTAAATTGTGTATGTATAATTTATAAGTAGTTAAATTATAAATCGATAATCATTATTTAAAACGAAGTCTTTGCATTATCCACAATGATTTTTTGGCTTCACCTGGCTGTTTTCGGTCAACGTTAAAGGATAGGGATTAAACGGCATGCACATTTGTGGGCAAAAAAAAGCTCCAATAATAATAAAAAAATTTATGGATAGACAGAAAACAATTTTTTAAAGGATAGTGTATTCTTTGAATTTTGATTTTTTTCAAAAAAATACGCAGTTTTCAGTATTGCAAAATGAAATTTGAATTTTCTATGTTAAAGTATAGGAGGTGAAAAAGCGAAGCACATTTTAGCATAAAAAAATTGATTTTTTTTACAGTAGAATTAAATAGTATATAAGAAAACATGCTTCCCTCTTTTGACTGGTGTAGCCAGAACTAAGTTTTATGTTTTTATTAATTAACTTTTTTAAATTTTAAGTTCATTCTGAATTATTTTTGGCGTAGTTAGAACTATCTCAAACAGATGGCGCCACCACCTCGTTTTGTAAAATGAATTTATTCTTGGCTATGAATACTTGGCGATATCTTTCTGAAATATAGTCACCAGAGCTGTGAAATTATGGTAACTTGCAAATTGTGACAAATAGTTGACAATGGAAAAGATTTATGATGTATAGAGATCTAACATCTCAAATTTGATGAACTTTCCGTTGTAGGAATGCCTTAAACATTTTCTGCATATGTGTGCTATAAAAAAATTCATTTATATAAATAATAATTTATAATTATGCTGCTTAGAAGTGTTTTTTTTTTTTTTTTTTTGCCTGTTGTTGAAGAAATGTCTGTAAAAATATTTAAAATCTTTGAAGCGACTGAATGAATAATTGAAAGTATACTTATTTTATACTTGACCGAAAGTTGTGAATTAACTAAAGAACATAAATTACTACTCCTTGAAGATCACATTTAAAATATTAATCTACTAATTATTGTAATGCAATTATTATTATTATATTATTATCTTCTTTTTAACTAACAAAGAATTTTTCCCCCAACGAATAGATTTCATATTTGACGTAAAATTTTACCATTAAACTATTGGAACAACTATTAACCAAATCTTGTTTTCTAATTTAATTGACAGAAACCTATTTTTTCAATTAATTATCTTCATATTCTAAGACACACCTCAAATTTTCAGCACGATTTTGTGAGAAAAATTAAAAATAGTGTAAAATATGTTATCGATATATGATATATTTACGAAATAAAAAGTGGCAGCTGTAGCCTAGTGGTCAAAGTAACGGACTCGTGGCTGACGTGCCATGATTTCGAGCCTAGTACCGCTCAAGCCCCGCCTTGTATGGGGGTGATGCACGTTAAATCTGTCGAGAGTTCAAACGTCCTTCCGTTGGTATGGTTAGGAGAGGGAAGTGCCAGCTCAGGTGTTGTCCTCGTCACTTGACTATGGTTCAAAATTACAAGGTTCGTCGCCAAAAGGCCTCAAGTAGCTGATCAATGCGACGTTAATATTCACTCACTCACTTAACGAAATAAAAAAAATAAAGGTGAATTCATAAGAAGGGAATAATTAATTTATTTTTCCAGTTAAAAATAAACAAGAACCTGTAATTATTCTATCCGACTTTATGTTGTTCAGTTTTCCCCTCAGATGAATTTTTCCGTCTTCGATTCTAAGCTGCACCCAAGTTTTAGTAGCATAAGCATCGGGAAAAAAAGTGCGGCTTAGATTCGAATAAATATGGCCCATTTTAAAGTCTCTGTTTCCTTAAGTTTGCCTTTTTTCTATTAAAAATTACTGTTTGGCATTTTCTGTCATTGAAAATTTTCAATAGCCCGGTCAAGTTTTTGACTAAATTTTGAATATAATAGAGGCTGGGATTTCTTTGCGCAATACAAATCAAAGTTAGAATTAAAGTTAATTAAAAATATATCCATTTTAGTTAAATATA
Source organism: Trichonephila inaurata madagascariensis (assembly GCA_019973955.1). Classification (NCBI taxonomy): domain Eukaryota; kingdom Metazoa; phylum Arthropoda; class Arachnida; order Araneae; family Nephilidae; genus Trichonephila; species Trichonephila inaurata. Next base: position 340,431 of record BMAV01008046.1, on the reverse strand, counting down.
TGATACAATTTTTTAGTAAAATTTTTATATAACTTTTTTATGAAAAAAGAAATATGTGGGGAATTACCATATGAACACAGATATTTGTTTCTCATTGGCGTTTTTTTTTAGTACTACAGTTAAATTACTGATTTTTATTACTAGTTTATTTTTAAATTAGAAAATAAAGCATTCACAAAAAGTTAATCTGCTGAATAAACTTTTAAATACACTAGTTTTTAAAAAATTAAAATTTAAGTCTCTAAAGATTTAAATGGTGTTTTCATTTTTTAAACGCAAATATGCACGAGTTTTAATTTTAGAAGGCTTTTAAAATGAATTATTTATTTTATAAACGAAGGAAAAATATAACTGTAATAATTGATAATGTTTGCTTTTTTAATCTCGCAATTGAGAATTGAAATGCTCAATTTTTAAATGTTAAGAATTTTTACACCCACACCCACACACATTTCTCATTTTTTCCATTTTTCAGAAGAACTCATAATCAGTTATGAGCTATTTACACATTTTTTTTCGGGGGAGGGGGGGATTTGAACCTATCCACTAGAAAACTTATGTTTATCTAAATATTACAAAGCTATTTTACCATAAATTATTGTTTTAAAACAATCTATTACTCAGTATATTCACTATATGATCAATTACTTTGTTTAATTGCAGTTTTGTTATCCACAAATTCGCTTCCAAAGGCCTCTCGTCATGTTATGATGTCAATATCTCATAGGAGTTTCACTTCAGAAGGGACCAGAAAACAATTGTGTTGGTTCCCAGGTCTTTAGGAAAGAAGAGAAAAGTACAAAAAAGGGGAGAAATAGGAAACTTTTATTGCTATGTACTAAAACAGAAAAGAGAGGAAGAAGCCGTAGGGAGGATGTGTGAGAGGGTGGATGTGTATAAAAATATATCATGTCTATTATTACACACAACGTTTTTATCCACATTGATATACTTCAGAATTTGTACTGAAAAACAACGGAAAAAAATTTGTAATATATATATACTTTCATTGTGATAGATTCATTCATCATTGTGAATTTTCTGCGTGGACTCGAAATATTTTTCTTAAGAGGAAAGATTTTTTACTTATATATGTAGAACCAAAAGTGGAGAGTAGAGTGCATGCACAATTTTTTCTCTTCAAACAATTAAATCTCTTCAGCAATGCATTCAATAATTTACAAACTAGCTGTTAATGTATCTTTAGAGTTATCTTTCAAATGTTTTCGTAATTCTGTAATTTCAAATAAGGCCCATTACAAATTTATTAACATCCATCTACTCCAAAATGGAGGAATTTTTTTTGCAGTGCAGGGTGCCGCTGAGAAATGTGGCACGCGTGTCATAGGCTGCCAACCCCTGTTCTATCGTATAAAAGTAAACTCCTTGTTCAGTTAATACAGCAAATAAAACATGACATTTCATTTTCATTGCCTTAAATCCACCTATTCATCCTTTAAAAATCATTTATTCAGGAAAATTAAACTCTTTCGTTCCTTACGGCATTTATGTAGAGCAGTGGTCCTCAAACTGTGTACCATAGAAATCTGGGGTTTCATGAGTCACAATAAAAAAATTGGAAAAAAAAATTATAATTGTGTATGCAAAATGTATTCAAGTTCTCTATAAAATTCGTATAACCATAAGTAATCTAAAACTGATTTCAGACACATTAAAATAAAATTTTTTATTTCTACATAATTTAACTTTATTTTGTAATACTTTTTAAACTTTTATTGTAATATACAAAATGAATTTTAAAACTTTTTTTTCTTGAAAAAGTAGATTGTGAATATACTATTTTTTTTTTGCTATCCCGAGTTCCACGAAATAGTTTTATACTAGTTAGTACAATGTTTTGCAACCTTTTATATTTGTGAGAGGAAAAAAACTCCTATAATGAAGAGGAGAGAACAATTTATTGACATATCAACAGATTCGATGTTAAAATTTAAATTTAAGCTAGAACTCCTAAATTTTTGGATGCTAATTTTTGCAAAATACACAAGTATTTCTCAAACAGCTGTAAACATGTTAATGTCATTCAGAAAAATGTATTTAGTAGGTGAAAAATAATTCTTAACGCAAGTGGCGACAAAAATAAAATATAAAAACGCAGAATATGAAATGCTACTATGGATAATTTTAAAAGACCTGAACTTCGACAGTTTGTAAAGAATTGCAAACACATATCCCAGTTACGAAATACAATGCGTACGTAGGGGGCATTTGGATCACAAATTAATATTATCAATGAATGAATAACATAAAAGTTACATCATAAAATTTTTTAAATAAAAAATAAAGTACTTTTTTACATATAATATCCAAAACATTTTAAATATTATTTTAAGATATAAGATTTGGGGGGGGGGGGGGGGGAGCTTTCAGTTCTAAGCGTTCCGGGAGTCGACGACTAACCTATATCCGGAAATGAAAACTCTTCAAGATTCACTGTTGCTTTAGCCTCTCTCCCCGAAAAAGAGCCAACATTTCTTCACGATTGTCCCTCAGTCCTATGCGTTTCCCCTTTCGCTGAAAGGGGAGAATTTTATTGAAAGGAGTACCCGAGAGAGAAATTTATTGTCCATTTTAGGAATCTTTAGACAAATATTTGGGCCAAAAATTTTGCAAAAGCCAACGCCAGCTTGTAAGCATATTATTTGCTTGTAAATGAAAATACCTCCTTCGTCTGTTGATTGATTGACTGTAATAAACGTCGCACTAAGAAGCTACACGAAGGCTTGGCAGTTGGAATTTTTTTCAGAAGTGATCTAGTGAAAGAGAATATTAGATTTTATTTATACCGGTTCTTTTTTATTTCTGTAAGAACTAAAGGACCGAATGTGCATTCAGTCAGCAAGGGATCTGCTCCCCGTTTCGAGAAAGATCTGGCCCATAAGCGCCAGAAGTCTTCTGTAACCCTCCAAGTCTATAGTTAATTATTTATTTAACGAGTATTTATGAGTTCTCAACGCTGGTCCCATGGGGAAAGGGGGCTTTAAGGAAGAATTTCGACACATCGGACAAAAGTGATGAAAAGCACGATCAAGATTTATGACAAGCTTAAGGACGAATGAAAAGAATGGGGCAGAATGACCCTCAGAAAAAAACCCCTTTTCGAAGAAAACTGAGGAAATTTTGTGTCAATTTGACTTCCCAACTAATTTCTTTTAGACAAGACAAAAATTGGAACAACAAAAACGGTTAAACAACAAAAAAGGTAACTATATTTTCACTTTCAAAATTCTCTTTTCGACTTTTGAGATTTAATTCCCAGGTATTTTAATCATTGCGTAAGATAAAGTGAAAAAAATATTTTGTTGCATTTGTGCTATAACTATTTTATTTATTTATTTATATAAATATAAATTAACTGTCATCAGTTTCTTAGAATACTTTCATGTTGATTAACATACTTAAGTGTATGTTTTCGTAGCTTGAATGTACCGTAATCTTCTTAAAACATTTTCAATCGGCATTATTATTCAAATGAAAGAATATTATGTGCCTCTCGTATAAAAATAATTCCTTTAGTCACTTATGAAAAACGGTAGTAGTTCATTTAAAATACAAAGCACTAATGAGCCTTTGAGTACATTCATCAATTATTTACCATACTTAAAAGGATCCTAACAATAGCGCGAAATTAAAATAAAACATAGTTATATTTATTTTGATGATTTTGTTTGTGATCATAACGTATTACGATAATTTTGTTTAGTAATAAATGAACCAATATATAATTTCTAAATATTTAATTTAAATTGCTTCAAACTGTGAAAAGAATTTTCAAAGAAATAAAGTATGTTAAGTTTACTTAAAGATACACACACATTTTTCGTTCTTTTTATTGAGGTAACATGTGAAATAAACACATATATAATTTTTCTAATATACTCTAAGACTGCTAAGAGAACTATTATTTTGTAAGATTGGATTTGAAAAGCACAAATTCTTTTTGTATTTAATGCTATTTTAAGAGTGATTTGCACGATACCTTCTTGATTAAGATCCTTTGCGCAGAGAATTTGAAAGAATATTTAATGCAAACTAATAATTAGTTATAAAAATACATAAAAATTGTATAATTTCTTTAAATTATTGTATAGCATTCTGTATGCTCTTCTAATAGTTAATCAAAATTCATCTATAACAATCTATAGCAATATTTAAAATCTTTAAAAAAGGCAACAATAAGAATGTCAGAAATTTCTTATAAAAAGCATTTAATGAAAGGTTGATTTTTATAGATCAATAATAAATATTGAAAAATATAGGTAATATTTTTTTAGTTGTTCCTAGTAGTATAAAACTATTTAATTAAAGTGATAGCATAATGCATTACAGAAATAAAAATATGATAAACACAATTTATAAAGTAGATAAGTGATTTCTCTCTCAAACAAAAGAGAAATATGAAAACTTATTCAATAAGTAGTAAGGTTGTATAATCTTGAGTATTTTTAATGTTATTAAGATACAAATTTAGTTAAAAAATTTTAGATTTCTTTTGTGATATTGTGGCCTTTTTCAAAAAGTTTAGAGTTATCTTAGAAATTTCAAATTATTCTAGAAATGTTTTATTCTGTTTAGTCTCAAAGTATTAAGATATTTGAAAAAACGTGTGACATCTCTCGCGTTCTTCTTCTAACATAACTCCTACGTTCTTTGACGGCCACGATTAATGGCAAAACTTTTCCAACCCAATACCAAGAAGAAAAACAAAGCAAAAATGCAAATAAAATATACTTTAAAAGGATAGAAGGTTTAGTGAGAGAGAATGGCAATCTTAGAGAAAGCTTAGTGCGGAACAGTTCGGAACAAGTGTTAGACGGCCTACTCACAAGGAAGAAGGAACGCCCACCTTCAATAATAAAATTTATAAGGAAGAGTAATAGTACCTGAGTACACCTATCTACAAGTAGCAGAATAGATGAGTCTTCAACCAAGGTAGGAGGGTTACTTTATAAACGGTAATATTTTGTATAGAAAGCTAAATTAGGCAGATAATTAACTATCACTTAGGATAAGTGATCTAGTGGTGCGATCTGACTTAAGTATTCGGTCTAATTTGTGGCTTATTCTCACTTAAAGAAAGTTGTTCATTAGATATAAGTAATTTAAGTTATTCTTAATAAAAGTTGTATTAAGAATTATAAAATGTCTCATCCTTTAGATAATCCCACACCTCTAGCTTACGTGGATCCAACACGTCATAGCTATCGCAGGATGGCTATGTCACAAACAAACAAACAAGTATAATAATAATATTGTTTTATCAACTTATATTTAGAAACTTTAAAAGGAAACTATAAATTCAGAGTATTGTGATTGTGTTCCTAGTTTTTTTTTTTTTTTTTAATTCTTAGAATATTTGAAAGCTTACTTTTGGTGGAGATATTTTAATAATTTTGATATAAGTTATCTGGAAGGCAAGCTTCGTTTTGTTCTAGAAATGAAACTAATATGTTTAAACAAATATTAGTAATTAAATCAAATTAATTAAACAAAATGTTTTTATCAGAAACTTCATAATTCAATCACAAAATTTGAAAAAAAGATGAAATGTAATTTTTGAGAGTTTGGAAAATAAATTAAAAAGCTTAATATTATTATTTTAATTTTCTAAATATTTCATGGAAAAAAATTTACAGTTTGCAATAATAAATAGAAAACTTTAAAAAGTTTGAAAATTTAGATTCGATTAAAAAATAATTTAATTATTTTTTAATCCAAAATTTATAACTTTATTTTCAAGCATTCACAGAAATTCCTTCCACACTGCTACAGAGAAATAAATTATATGACTCGGAAATCGTCCCTCGGGAAGACCCGAGGTTTTGTGCAAGCATTGAAGTTGCAAAAGAAATGGTCTCGACTTTCCCTAATGTAGATACTTTTAAAAATATTTTTAACTATACCGATATAGAATGCATCAGGTCAGAGATCTTTCTCAGTGATAATGGGATATTTAAGTAATTTAATAGATACAGTATTTAACAGATATAGTACAACAGAATTTTTGGATGAAGAAATTCTGTTCCTGAATATGATGAGGAAGAATCAAATGATGAAGAGTATAACAGCAAGTATGATTCCTCCACTGAAATCGATCCAGATTTAGAAGAGGGAGACACAGTTAGAAATACATGTTTTATATGTATAGGCACATAAACATTTGGGAAGAACGTGACTTTAAAGGAGACAACTGGTACACATATACTTTCAGATGAATTTTTGAGAAAAAAAAAACCTATTGCTGGAACAATAAGAGAAAATAAAGAATGAAATAACTTCATTCAAAGATATTTTTCCTGGTAAGAAACAGCCAACTGAGATATTGGAAATTATAGTGAAAAATGATCTTATTCCCTGTTTTCCCAATTTCGCTCTAGCATGAAGATTTTTTTTAACCTAACCTATTTCTGTAGCTTCCGATGAAAATTAAAAATTACTTGAGAAATAATATCACACAAGAAAGACTTTCAGATTTGGCCATAGTCTCAATTGAATCCGAAATCTCAGAAAAAACTGATTTAATCGAAACGATTAACAAATTTGCTTCTCAGAAAAGTTATTTTATAGTTACAGTAAAATCTGGCGTATAACGTGTCCCTACACATATTCGCCGTATAACACGCATACCTTTTTTTTACGAAGAAACCTGAAATGCATGTGCGCAATGATCTTGTGTTTTGAAGTCCTTTATTTGAACATTATTCCAAGCTTTAGTAAAAAATAGTGTACTTTCAGAATTACAACCCTTTAAATTCATAAGGAATGTTATTTCTTTCACAGGAACAGTATTTTGATATATGTAAAAGTCTGATCTTTTTCTATGCTCATTTTTTTGTATCTTTAAAGTTCTTATATTAATACCCAGCGTATAACGCGCAACCGTAAATTTCGATCTTATTTTTTGAGTAAAAAGTGCGCGTTATACACCGGATTTTACGGTTTAGTTTATTACTTAGTCTTAGTAGAAGGACTGATTTACATACTTTTCGTTTCACAAGATTTGTGCCTTACAGTATTTATTTTTATTCGCTTGTATTTTTTTAGTAAATTCTGTTGTTTTGCATTTAAAATTATAAAATGTTTATTTTTATTTTAAAGGTCATATTTTCGTTAGTTTATTATTTTATTAAAGCATTATAACTATGACTATTATAACTATGACCTGGCCAAAAAATGAAGTTCTGTACTTATTATTAATGTGTTTTACTTTTTATTCTTATAGAAGTAGATGAGTTTGTAACGTCAACGTTAAGTATTAGTCAAAATATGAAAAGTTCTCTAGGGGGGCGGCACATTAGGTGTTTGCACAAGGGCGGCCGATACCCTAGGATCGGCCCTGAGTAAGTTTAGGTCTGTAAAATAATACTTTCTCTTTTAAATCACATTTGTTGCTTTTAATTTAACAAAAGTTTCATTTCCCCCCCAAATTTGTAATTCTTTAAATATAAAACCACAGGAAAGTTACTTGGTCTTTTACTACCATAAGCACCCAGCGATCTATTTATAGATCACCTATTATCTCAGCTGCTATTTACGGAAAATGGATACAACTTCATAATTACTCTATCTATGATATATGAAATATAATTTAAAAATATTTTTCAAAAATTTCGATTTTAAAATAATTTGGGCGTTAACGGGTTAAGATACACTTTTCATTCCTGTTGATTTAACTTTGCTTCAAAATGTATTATAATATTGTGCTTATTTAAATATAATGCATGTTCATAAGGAAACTGCATAAACAAGTATTATGGCATTTAAAAAGTCCTTCTGTTTATTATTATTATATATATATATATATATATATATATAAGGGGCTGAAGATTTTTAATAATATTTATTTATTTATTGCTCTTTAGAATCAATTCATTCGAATGCTTTTGAAATATAAGTCTTGGTTATAAAACACCCCCGACATTTTGAACTATTAAAGTTTTTACTGAATCAAATCACTTTAAATATATTAATACTTGATTACTTCATCTGATATTGAGAGAGAGACTAAAAGTCTCTAAATGTACAATAATTGCCCATTTCTAAAGCTTTATTTTGGCTTTAAGTACAATCTTCTATGCAAAAATAGCATGGGCACAAACTGCTTTCCCTTGAAGATTGCAGCACTTCTGAACACCTGGACAGTTTTCATCGTATCGACAATATTGTGCAGGTCCTTGAACAAACTGAGGTGGAGAGCAGGAGCCGGGTCGACCTACGAAAAAATAAAGATTAAGTACAATAAAATTTTCAATTGACTGCAATTATAAGTATAGCTACTACTACCAAAACTAGAAAAATCGTACCATCCTTTACAATAATCATAAGGACTTAAACTTAAAACACCTAGATTTTTCACATAGATAATTAAATAACTTAAGTGTATATATTTTCATGTATGTGTTATTTTAACTATTAAATAAATGTTTGAATTGTGAAATAAAATTTATTTTAAACTTGGAAGGCAACCTTGCAATGGCTTTGTGAACCATTTATTTCGCTCCAACTATAAATTTTAATTGTGACGATGATATAAGCGACAGAGGAAATCCAAACAGGGTTAATTGTAATTTAACAACTCATCCAACAGTTGTTCACTGGAATTAAAAATGAAATTATTTTCCGTATAATATTTTAACTTTTTAAAATTGTCTAAATTTTTTCTGTAATTAAAGACAAAATTGTAGGGTTGGCAGATATTCTTCACAATTCTCTCTGAAAAATACACCTTATGAATTGTACAAGTTCTATCTATAGACAGTTGAAAAACCGGTTGATTCAAAAATATCGTGACCATTTTCAGAACATCATAAATTTTTATTGAATAAAGTTATTTGCATGAAATTTTCAATGTGGCTTCCTTTAGCATAATGCACTTTACGTAAGCGTTTAGTCAAGCCAAAAGAGGTTTCTCGAACACTCTTGGAGGAATTATTCTAACTTCCTCTTTGTTTGTTTTTTGAAGCCCTTGAAGTGTTCTTAATTTACATCTATTTAATTGGGTTTTTTTTTAAATATCCTCATAAAAAATATACACAAAGAGCACAGTCGAGGTGATGGTACCTATTTCTCATAAGGAAGAATATATATATACACTGGTGTGCAAAACTTAAGCAACAATGTAAAAATTTAGCAGATAGCCATGAAATTGCAGAAAAGGAGGTCTGGAGATCAGTACAGGGAACACGTAAGTCAGTAGAAACGTCATGCGTATACAAATATCAGGAACAAAACGTCAGAAGCGATGTGAGCGTACTCAAAAAGCGTGATGTCGGCGCGCGCTGCTCAACAGTGGAATAAAATGAAGGACGGAGACGCAATTCAACATATTCGCTGCAAGTGCCAGTGAGTCAGCGCGTGAAATATGGCTAGAAGAAATCACCTAGACGACTTCACACGTGGAAGAATGATCGGAAAGCTGGAGGAGGTGCGTACTGTCACCAGTGTAGCTGCAGAGTTCGGAATCAACAAAAGTTTCGTTTCGCGCGCTTGGAAAGCGTTCCAAACCACAGGTACAGCTGTTAGAAAGCTTGGTGGTGGCCACCCGAGGACGACAACTGCAGGGGATGACCGATATATCATCCTACAGGCGAAAAGCGCCATTGCTCAGAAACTCTGTATAGCAACGGGTCGACAAGTGTCGCTGTTTACTATGGCCAGACGCCTTCACAAAGGGGGCCTGTTCATCCGCCGTCCTGAACGCTGCCTCCCGTTGAAAGATGGCCACCGAAGCCACCGTTTACAGTGGGACAGAGAGCACAAAAACTGGACAACTGATCAATGGAGTCGTGTCCTGTTTACGGATGAGAGTCGGTTCAGTACCAGAAGCGAGTCTCAACGCGTTTTGATTTGGAGAGAGATCGGGACCCTGTTTTTTCCCAGTAACATCAAGGAAATACACCGTTATGGTGGTTCTGGAGTTCTTGTCTAGGGAGGCATTATGCTGAACGGGCGAACTGAGCTTCACATTTTCGATAGAGGGTCTAACCGGGGATGGCTATTGTGAGGACGTATTTCTTCCCCATGTGCGTCCTTTCCGAGGTGCCATTGGCCCAGACTTCATTATTATGGATGACAATGCACGGCCAAATTGCACTCTTGCTGTTGAGGAGCTGCTGAAAAGTGAAGATATCACTCGAATGGATTGGCCAGCATGCTCCCCAGATTTAAATCCCATCGAACATGTGTGGGATGCTTTGGGGAGACGTATTGTCACACGCTTACATCATTCGGAGAACAAACAACAACTCAAACAGATGTTGATTGAGGAATGGGCACTCCTACCTCAAGAGATGTTGCACCAGCTGGTTCTGAGTATGCGGAGACGGTGCGAAGCAACCATTGTAGAAAGGGGAGGGCATATACCATATTAAGGAACATCTGCTTGTTGTTCTTCCTGTTGGATAGACAATCATGAGTCAGGATACTATGCGTTCAATAAAGCTTGTTTTTGTTTGATTCCATACCGTATGCGTTGTATTCCTTTTTCAGAGCCGATGCTTTCGTCATCCTTTACGTACATAATACTCTCCCTCATTTCAGAATTTCATGTCTCTCAGATGATTTTTCGTGAAGTTATGGCAATAAACCCACCTGTTGCTTAAGTTTTGCACACCACAGTGTATATATATATATATATATATACGAGGGCTATTCAGAAAGTAAGGAACGTTTCCGTCTGACGTCGCTAGGCGCGCACCGATCACGTACATTTTGGTGTCTGAGTACTCGGCATCTCAGTCGGAGTCCAGCCATCACAACGGGAATATTTTGACGCTGCCCGTTTTTTCGATATTTCAATTTAAAATAAGCGCTGCAATTGAAAATCCTGCCAGTTGTGAGGTGTGGTCTGTGATACGGTTTTTGTTGGCGAGAAATCTAAAACCTATGGAATTTTATCGACAAGTGTGTTAAGTGTACAGAAACAACGTAATAAATGAAAGTTCAATCCGAAAATGGTGCATTCAATTTAAAAATGGCCGAACTAGCGTTCACGATGAAGAGAAGAGTGGACACCCTAGCACTGTGACTGATGAACTTGTCGCTAAAGTTGATGAAAAGATTCGTGAAAACTGCCGTTTCACAATAATGGAGCTTTTCGCTTAGTTTTCCACAAGTTTCGCGGACTTTGTTGTTTGAAATTGTCACACAAAAGCTAGGCTTCCGCAAATTTTGTGCAAGATGGCTGCCGAAATTGCTTACAGACCACCATAAAGGTCAGCGAATGGGGGCAGCTTTGACATTTCTGGAGGCCTACGGCAGGCATAGGGATTCATTACTGTATCGAATCGTAACTGGTGAACGGTACTGTCAAACTTTGCGCAACCTTAGGAGAGCAGTTCAAAACAAACGCTGAGGAAATTTGACGTCTAACATTTTGTTTTTGCACGACAATGCCCGACCTCAACGGCAAACTGCACCCAAGAGAACTCCTTAATTCATTCACAAATGGGAGGTTTTCCCTCATCCGCCCTATAGTAATGATTTTGCACCTAGTGATTTTTACTTGTTTCCAAGAATGAAGAACTGGCTAGCAACACAGCGCTTTGACGACGACAAGGAGATGCGGAGGCGCGTCACTTAGAGTCTAAGATCGCAGGCGGAAGAATTCTATGACAGAGGAATTTCAAAGCTTGTCCATCCCTAAGATAAGTGCCTCAATTTGTTTGGTGACTATGTCGAAAAGTAGAACTTTAGTCGCTCTTTATGCTGTATATAATAAATTTTTTTCTTGTATTTAGTTTCTTTTTAATTCCAAAACGTTCCTTACTTTCTTAATAGCCCTCGTATATATATATATATATATATATATATATATATATATATTATGTTTCAGCCGTTTTATAAATAGTTTTGCAGTATGATACGATGTAGAATTTTGGGGAGAAAAAAACTTTCCTCGAAGGTAAAGGTGTTTACTTTCTTTGATCATGTGCTCCAAAACTTGCTGCCTATAGTATGCAAAATAAATTTTAGCTTTTGGTTCTACAAAAAATGGTTTTGTTAAGACTTGAGAGGACATTCCCATTCATACTATAACAACTGACGGCTAACTTGCCTTTTCCAAAACAGTGGCGTCTTTGAGACGTTTTTCGAGTGAAATATATTAAATCCCCATTTTGCCAGTTGTGGATGATCGATGAAACTGGGTTTCATTCTTAATTATCCATGTTTTGTATCTACCTTTGCGTAACATTAAATACCCAGGCCAAGAGCGTTTTCTTCGTTTCTCTATGGTCTTTGCAGACATTTTATGATAGACTGGTTTATTCACCTTGTTATAGCCATTTTTTTATCTGACGACAAATTGTCGATTGTGATGCCAACAGTTTCTTTGTTGAAATTCTTTGAGGCAGAGGATTTTCTACAGCGGTAAGTCTTTTCAGCTTCTTTTTTTCTTTTTCCTTAAGGAATTCCTTTCGTCCACATTTTTTTCCTGGATCTTTTGATTGCCTGCCAAATTTTATTTCTCTGCAAAGTTTAGATAGTAATACCTCTTTTTTTTTTTAGAAAAATGTCTTTTGATTTTTGAATGGTTTATTTATAACATAATTTGAACAACCATCCTTCAAAAGCTTTAAAATTTCGTTTCGGGTTTGACTATCTAATTTCGGTATTAAAATTTACTCGTACTAATAAAAATAGTTCAATTAGTAATTTTTAAAATAAAACCAGTAGTAAAACGATAGAAATCCACCATGCTTTTATGCTTTTTTATATGCTTTTAAAATTGGTCACACTAAGTTGAATCAACCGGTACAAGTTTTGACGAGTTTTGTAACATGAGAGAGAGACTTAATTGTTATTTTTTTATGAAGTCAATAATTATTTTGAAGTATTTTAAAATAAAACAACTTTTTTCTTTCTGAACTTTTCTCTCAAAATATTTTCAAGAAATACTTTAAAAATTGTTCAATAACGTAAAGTCCCTTAAAAATCTTTTAAAACATATCCTTTTCCTTTTATTGGGACAGTGTGAATTTTTATGAAAATTCCACCCTTAACGCAAGATCCTTTAGAAATGAAATATTCTGATTTCAAAATGATTGAATCTTGTTGCTGATATTTTGATCACTTGTAAATGAAGAGATACTGCATGTTATAGGGTTCCCCGTAATAAGGCTTCAATATATTAAAGTAAAAAAACTAGAACACAAGTAGGAATTAATTCTATTTACGATTCTAAAAAATTCCAAATGGCATTAAACCAGCATAAATGTATAAAACTTAAAGCACTTTTTTTTATTTGGAATAAGCTATAATACAACAGAGTTATACATTACAGCAGCTTTGGACATAAATTAGGACTTTGGATAAAATTTGGATAATATGACGATTTATGATGATTTAAGACGATTGTGATTAATTATTGTATCGATTTCTTTGTCTTCCGAGAAATTTATTTCCTTTCTCTCTCCCTAAAAAATATGGATGTGCTGAATTTTTTTTAACGTTAAAACTGACAATAAAATTTCTTTCCTCTTAAAATGCATTTTTTTATTGTAAGAAGCCCAATTTTCCCGTTCAAATGTGATGCTTAATCCAAACGCGAAATTAAGGCTTGAAAAATTTACGAGAGAATTTTGAATGATTTACTCCCGATATGTATAATCCTTTTATGTATATCCTAATATGTATCCTTTTGTGTAATTTATACAAGTAAAAGATTGTTATCCCATTCATAGGATGTAAATTAATCCTTTAGATTAAAATTTTATTATTCAAGAAATGCTCTGGCATGCAGTCAAATTTACTGCGACTTGTTGGACTTTTATTTTGTTTCAAATAGTATTCGTTCAGAATAAATCAACGAGGAAATCTGCGATTTAAATTTTTAACCAGAAAACTTATCGTTGAAAAATAAGTAAAATGTGGAATTTATGGAAATGGTTTATAAAGAATAGCAAATATTGAAATATTTTTCAAAATTTCTGTGTGAATGACCTTTATTGAAATTTGAAATTGAATTTGTTTCAAGGAATTTATGTCATAAACTGTAAAATAGAAATTGTAAGTCTTGATAGGTCAATCTAATAATTAATATAAATTCTAACAATAACAGTAAAAAAAAATATGTGATATATTTCTCCTTAATTTTACTATAAATTCTGAATTAGTTTTTGATGAGAGAAGCGTATAGAGATACAAGAGAAAAAGATAAGAAAAAAAAGGATTATTATAACATGAATACTATCATTAAGGGAAGAAAATCTTGCAATTTAAAAAAAGTGAATGAATTCTTAATGATTTTTGGCAAAAATATACATTGATAAGGAATTGGTAACGATTTAAAAGCAAACTGATTATCTTTTACTGAAAGTACAAGTAAAACATGTTACTCAGACCTTTTCATTACTATGATCTTACTAGAAGGCTCTCTTATTATTTATACCTAAAAGCAGATTGACATAGAAACTATTGACATACAGGAATCAAAATAACAAGTTTAATAAATTTTTGCATCGTTAGTTTTTCTTTTGCTTTCATTGTAAAGCACTAAGCACTTTCCATACAAACATTGGAAAAAGTTTGTATGACTTCATGAAGTCTGTAATTTCTTACGTGTTTGTTGGAAATTAATGTTCACCTTTTTTCGAAGAAAATACTTCTTTATTGCTGGTATCCACCTCTATTGTAAGATCAAACGATATCAACTTGATTCCGTCCAAATGTCTATAAACAGTTGTAGTTAAGCAGAAGCAATTGACATTAGAGATTAAATCAATTCACTTGGAGGGATAATATAACCTTTGTTGCTCACTATCCAATCAAAGGGAAATGTATAAATACCCTGGTGTGCAAAACTTAAGCAACAATGTAAAAATTTAGCAGATAGCCATGAAATTGCAGAAAAGGAGGTCTGGAGATCAGTACAGTGAACAAGTAAATCAGTAGAAACGTCATGCGCATGCAAATATCAGCAACAAAACGTCAGAAGCGATGTGAGCGTACGCAAAACGCGTGATGTCGGCGCGTGCTGCTCAACAGTGGAATAAAATGAAGGACGGAGACGCAATTCAACATATTCGCTGCAAGTGCCAGTG
The DNA here is from genome assembly GCA_019973955.1 of Trichonephila inaurata madagascariensis. Lineage (NCBI taxonomy): Eukaryota > Metazoa > Arthropoda > Arachnida > Araneae > Nephilidae > Trichonephila > Trichonephila inaurata. The sequence continues at coordinate 325,369 of BMAV01008046.1, read as the reverse complement.
AGTCAGTTCGTGAAATATGGCTAGAAGAAATCACCTGGACGACTTCACAAGTGGAAGAATGATCGGAAAGCTGGAGGAGGGGCGTACTGTCACCAGTGTAGCTGCAGAGTTGGGAATCAACAAAAGTGTCGTTTCGCGCGCTTGGAAAGCGTTCAAAACCACAGGTACAGTTGTTAGAAAGGTTGGTGGTGGCCGCCCGAGGACGACAACTGCAGGGGGTGACCTATATATCATCCTGCAGGTGAAAAGAGGTCGATAGAAGTCAGCAAGCGCCATTGCTCAGAAATTCTGTACAGCAACGGGTAGACAAGTGTCGCGGTTTACTGTGGCGAGACGCCTTCACAAAGGGGGCCTGTTT